>JANIJG010021175.1:0-11558 GCA_024611175.1 Megaceryle torquata
GGGGGGGGGGGGGGGGGGGGGGGGGGCGGGGCACAGATAATAAAGGCTATCAGGATCATGAAATATATCACACAACGAGTAATTAGTTCTCTGCATTTCCCATGCTTGGGGGAAACAAGCTCCACTGCTCAGTCCAGGCAGTTACCTAGAAAAGCAACCTTCCACACACACATAACCAGGATAAAATTCAACAGCAGAGCAGAGTGTATTTCTTATCACCATTGGAGGGTTTAAGACACACCTGATTAGTCTGGGCAGTTTAGGTAGGTTGATGAAAGAATCCTAAAGAAGGCTGGAACTGACTTCAGAAAGGAAGAAAATACAAGAAAGAAAGATTACTTAATTGAAAAAAATATCATGGGCAGAATGACTCTGCTGTTGTGCTTACTTCTGGGAAAAAAAAAAAAAAGGCAGAATTTGAACTCTGCTGCTCTGCTCCAGCTTGGAAGAGGAATGTGTGACTCTCAATACTTGGCAAATTACTGCCCTGTCAGTAACTTTCTGTGATTACATCTTAAACTTCAAAAGCAAAACAGATTGAAAGACTCAAAAAGAAACTTCTGATGTCCCTGTATTTGTGACAGGAAAGGGTCTGATCTTCTTCCAGTGAATTAATATTATCAGTATGGTTAAAGGATGTTTGACCAGAAAAACAATTTCAGTTATGTTACTATGGATATACACTTGAATAGGCCAATCCTGAAATCACAGCCAGATTATCCACATGCAAACAAAGAATGAAAGTTGAATTTTCTCTGAACAAAAGTGTACATTTCATAGATTGCTATGCAGGTACCCTTAATCTACATTCTTGAAGCCATGGAAAGAGCAGAGATGTGTAGGTTAGCCGTACATTCAGGGTGTCAGACCCTGGAATTCCAAAAGGCACAGATGAACAGTAAAAATACAACAATGTGCTGTCAGGAGAGACAAAGTATTCTAGCATAATGCTATGGTGGTTCTTCTAGCAGTAACAGTTGAACATCAGTAGCTAGATCTTGAGAGCACAAACAAGTCACACTTGTTGCAGTGGTTTATGATGCAACAATTTATCTTAAAAAAACCAGTGTTGAGGCAACCCTGCCATCAGCTGTCAGCCCTGGAAGCAAGCATGAAATGCTTTTTTCTGTTCTGTCTGGTAGGGTTTAGGGTACAACTGGTTTTACAAACAGTCTTCACAGCTTCTCCAACGTTTTCAATGACCCTCTAGTGTATTCTGTCAATGCAGAACCGGAGAAGATATAGGAAAAGATGGTGATTTGGCATCAAGCAAAGAGAATTGTGAAAAAGATTTTAGAATGCTCTCCCTAAAGGGTAGATTTCATCTCAAAAATGGAAGAAAGCATAGTGATTTCTCCCCAGACTGACTCTTCTGAACAGTATTAGAGGATAAGTACATGTGGGTGGGAGCAAATCTTGCAGCAAGCCAGAGGGAATACATATCCAAGGGAGCAATGTATAAACAACCTTGTTAGTAGATGTTTCACATAAGTTTTACAGGGCTGAACACGATGAAAACCTAAAAACTCCCATGTTTCCCAGGAGTTGTAGCTCTGTATTGCAGACACTCGGTTTCTTTCAAGAATTCTGGGATATGGTGAAACCAGACCCAGAAGTGCCCCCAGAACAAGGTACTCATGTCTCTCCTACTGTAGGAGATTGGCTTTTTATTCTGGCATACAGCCTGGGCTTTGACCCACCAGGCTAGGTCTGTAAGACATTAACATTTTATGATTTCTGAAAACAGAAATCTGACGTGGGTGGGAAAATTCATGCTGTAGGCCATCCCATTGGCATGTTTCAGATTCAAGTGACGGCAAGGTGATCAACATCAACGTGATAAAAGAGCTTTCCTTTCTGAAATCTGAATTCCTCGTCTTGCATGGAGTTCAACTTTGTATTTTTTGTTCCCTCAGTACATATATCTAGCCTTATTTCAGGACAGGCTTCTCTATATTAGGCAAAGCAAATGCCTCTAAGGATTTAATGAAAAAAAGTCCACCAAACTGATCAGTTCTTTTCACAGGTATGTGCTGTGTTACAGCAGTAATAACCACCATTCATCTCATTGCTTTGTAGAGTTGCTGTGCTGGGGCTTGTAGCAGGATATACCCTAGTTAATGAAATTTAACAATTATAGCTTTTGTTTTTTTACCTTGAGGACAATATAAATAATGTTAGGCTGTGCAACTTCATTTATAGAACATTTCATTTGGAAGGGACCTGCAGTGATCATCTAGTCCTAGCCTGACCACAACATCAGGGCTCACCAAAAGTTAAAGCAGGTTATTAAGGGCATTGTCCAGTTATCTATTATACACTAACAGGCTTGGGGCATCAAACACCTCTCGTGGACGCCAGTTGCAGTGTTTGGCCACCCTCTCAGTAAAGAAATGCTTCCCAATGTCCAGTCGACACCTCTCTTGATGCAGCTCTGAACCATTCCCACACATCCTATCACTGGGTACCAGGGAGAATAGGTCAGCACCTTCCGCTCCCCTTCACCTCAAGTACCTGATGAGAGCCATGAGCTCAGCCTTCAGCCTCCTTTTCTCCAAACCAGACCTTCCCAAAATCCTTAGTTTTTCCTTGTCTATGAAGACTTCTTCATTTTAGATTCTCGTCTTAGAAAAAAAAAGTGTAAATATCAAAGCACTTAATGCAACTATCTCTGTTCTGTTAGCATTACTAGAAGACTTTTCTACACTTTGGTCCCATACTTAATGTAGTCTAATTTCATAGTAATTCTCATGAATTTGGTGCATATAAAGGTTATATTGACACCTGTACATACTGAGAAAAGCTATTTCCTTTGTGGTCTATGTAAATTTAAATATGAAAGACTAAAAATAACCCTTTTTATTTTCAAATAAAAATAAGGCCCTTCAAAGCAAACAAATTTCCACAAAACTTAAATTCAGTAAAGATCACTTCTATCGGAGAAAGAAAACCACATTTACTTTCCTAGTATACAGTCCTGGCACTATGCTTGTCCACAGACGGAATGTATTTCTGCTGTTAATAAAATACATTTACAACCATCTCAAAACCCCTAACCCATCTCAAATAGTAAAATTTGAGAAAAGCTGTGGATCTATGTGCCTTTTTTTTTCAGTCATTTTATACATTGCTTATTCTCAAAAATAAATTTCTATGAGTCAGCAAATGGATAACTACCAGCTACCACCACCTTAAGCAGACATTACAATATCTCTAGTTATTCTTTGGAAGAATAACTCCTAGGATTTATCTGCTTGTCATAGTCATTCAAGACAAGGCTAAAACTGCCAAGTTAGACACTATATGCCATGGCTCACGACTTTCATGAATAGGAATATGGAGAGTTTCCACATGCTGTGCTGTGCCATGCCATGCCGTAATAGTCATGCAGAAACCTGCAAAAAGGTGATCTATGAGAGGGCTGATCAATACGCTGCAAAACATTTACTGACAGGCTTCATTAAACAACCAGTTCTTAACTTTTCCCCCCTGCCCAGAGGGACACACAAGAGAGTCCTTCCCCAAAGAGTACTGATCAGAAACAACTTTAAATTGATGATAGAAGAGTTAGTGCTCTAATATACCTGAAATGCATGTTCTCAAGGTTTCCTAGCTCATTGCAGTGTGTCCCACAGGTACAGTACATATGAAGCTTAAATGAACCATATGATGTTGCCGTCCTGAAGCAGAAACCTGCTAGTGCAAATAAGACTCATGAGAATAAATGAGGTAGCAAGCCAAAGATGTTTCAAAAAGGATAATCACCTTGTCAAAACAGGCTAGATCAGAGTGTTTAACACTTTAAAGAGAGGTGTGATGGCAGACACCACTTCCCTGTATTTCCCATGCCATAAGCTACAAAGACTAAGTAAGGTGTCACTGAAAAAGAGTTTCCAGCTTCAGCCCAGGAAACAAATGCAGTTGCTTGCAGGCCATACTATAGTATTGTGATGGGCTGTGAGAGCCCATGAGCTTGACGCAGCTCCAAGGAAGGGTATGTGGAGGCTTTCTGGGTGTTCCTCCCTTGGTCCCAGCCCCATTACCAGGCAGTCACTGCAACAGGAGGTAAAAGAGAGCCATTTACCAGTTCTAGGTGGGGAATTCCACTGTGAGAGCTGCCAGGCAGAAGGATCCTATGCTGCACATGCACATCCTTCTCTCTAGCTCATATACAGTGAATCTCTAGTTGTCAATATGAGGTTTCACCTAGATTTATGTGAAATTTGACTTGGAAATATTCCTACTTTGCAGCAAGTTAAGACAGCCAGTGAACCTAGGCAGCTTCACCTAGTCCTTGCAGATTAAATATTAAGAAGAAAACTCATGAATATCAAACAAATATCCTTCGAGTTGAATGTTTCTACATATGAAGGTGGCACACTGATGGAATTGGACTCACTATCTTGATAGGTAGGATAGGTAGTCATGAGAGTTACAGCTTTAAGTAGAATGCTTTTCAGAATGATATCATTAATAAGCAGCACATAATTAAGGAACAGATGTTACTTTTGGTACACTGAAGTACAACATTTCAAAGTGAAGCTCAAAGCCAGAATCTTCATCCTTACTGTCCTCACCATTTCCGCTGACAGAAAAAGGACAGTGCTTTCAAACATTTCAGTTTAGGTCTCAGCATTTTAACACCTAGGCTGTAATTTTATATCCCTTAAGTAGCTGTGCTTCTGCAGAAAAGAAATCCTGAAATTAAAATGTCTTCAACATTTTTACTTTCCATTAAAAAAACCCCACAGGGTTTGCAATGGCCCTGACACTGCAAAGCTTCATTCAGATGACCTGTGATTACCTCCCTTACCTCAGAGCTCCTTATGCCCAAAGAATACCTGGAGAACAAAAGTTATTTGGAATATCAGTGGTGGGTTTAAAAAAAAAAAATCTATTAAGGAAACTGATAGCAGTACAAAAAATTTGATTCCAGGAACCAATATATAGAGTCCTATAAACTTCAGGCAGCTCTGGGAAAAGGCTGAGGATTTTGTGGAGATGTGCTGGTTTCGGTCTTAGCGAGCAAAAAAGAAAGGATGAAAACAGACAGTGACAGTTTTATTATTAGGAAGAAATTGATTGTCTGAAATTTCATTTAAAAGAAAATGAGATGAAAAGTCACAGTACTGTAAGTATGCTCTGGGATAAATAGGGAGCATTGGAGGATTTTGTGGATTGCTCCCCCCCTGCAGCTTTAATATGTACCCTTAATGCTTTACAACCAGAGAAGCATAGCAAACTAGATTAAAAGTGCTTGGAGAACAACTCTGTTTCACAGCAGCAAGGAGGAAGAATGTGAGAAAGGCAAGAATTTTTTTTTACAAACTTCCTTCCAAGTCAGGGAATCCACAGGCGTGAGAAAAGACACTTCAACTACTGCTCCCAAACACAAAGAGTTTAAACATATGGCTAGATACTACTATATAAAGAAAAAAAAATATTGCTGTCACACATTCTCACTAAGAAAATTAGAAATAGGCTCATTTGACCATAACAGATTCTCTGGCATTTTGTTCTATGAATTATTACATGGTGAGGAAATTTGATTAAGTGGGGAGGACAAAATTGAACCCTTCATTGTTTGTTTATCTCATCCTCTTTCATTCCTTTAATGAAGCTTTAAATTTGAATCTAGCCTCAGCCTCCCTCCCCCAACAGAGTCAGCAGCCTCCAGCTGGAGCAAGCAATGTGGAACACATGGCACTTGTTGTCTGGGAACATCCTTCACCCCAAACACTTAACAGTAAACAGGCTGCAATTGGGGTGTGTGTTTCATCTGAAGCTTTGCACTACCCAGAAGTATGGCAGAACCTACTATTTCAGCTGTTGGGACACTGGAGAGATTTTTACTACCAATACATGTAAAGTAAAAGATGCTTTTCTCTTTTCTAACACTTACAAATTAATTTTGCCACATAATTTGTCTCAAAATAACAGATACCATGAAAGCTCTGGAAAACACTTCTAGCACCCATCATATAAAGATCTGCATGGACTAGTCATTGAGAAGAAAGGATATCAGGGAATCTTTTCCAGGCCACAGCTGTGTAATGCATAGGTCTTCCTTCATGCTCAGTAGCACCATCCTTACAGAGATGAGTGTGAAACCAGCCAGGTGACCCTGCAGGTTCTGTATTTTCCTCCTACCTGAATAAACAAGAAAACAAACTTCCCACAAAGCAGTCTTCTTCTATCCCTCATCCATTTATACATGGATGATCAGCCATGTAAATAAAGAGAGGGCAGGGGAAGGTCCCTTTCAAGCATCTCTAGGGCTAAAACCACATGAAAGCTGCTGTTTCACTTTCACAGAGTGAAAATAGGATCTCCTAGACAGATTGCTTTTTGTTTCTGTGCCAGAGAAGAATCTGAGCAGCATCTGCATCAAAAGCACTATTCAGACAGTAGGGCCAGGATCAGAGAGCCATCACCTTGTTCCTGATGCTTTTAATTAACCAGAACTCATCAGCAAACTGAAGGCCAGCAAACAGGACAGGCACTAAGAAGCATAGTATTCTGGCCTCTGACATTCCTGATAGAGTTATATAGCCCATGAGAGAGCATGCTCTCTCTGTGTGCTGCTTACTTTTACCTGCTATTTCCTGTGATCAGCTGAAGTTAGTAAGAATAACTGATCTTTAATTAAAACATACTCAGCAATTTACTGCAACTTTCCTGAAGTCATAAAATAGTAGCATTCAACAACAGCTAAAGTGGTAGTCGGAAGAGGAGCTACAAGCCCCAAATACTTAACCCACATTGCCCATTCACAGATAAGCTGATTCAGGCAGACCAAAAGGCATTAACAGCTCCAATTCACCTGTCAACACCTTTGCCCTACTCTAAGAGTATAATTAAAATTTCTTCTGCTTTCTGTTAGATTTGAGTCAAAGCCCATTGAAAATTGTAGAGAACTCTATCTACTCTGGGCTCAAGTCAATTTTCTAAGGGAAATTTGCAAAATAAATCACAGGCTTGCAGGTTTGGTTTTTTGTTTTGGGTTGGCTTTTAAAAATTTATTTATTTTTCAAGTATTGCACTGCTGTCAGGGAGATGTTAATATGGTTACAGCGATACAAGCCCTTCAAGGATGGTTTCGGTAGTATATGATCTTAGTGGCATGATGCAGGAACACATTTCTACCCACTGAAAAGAATGGCAAACAAGGGAAAAGAGCACTCTTGGGCTTGTGCTATTATACATAATGCTTTGATTTTAAGTATTTTTTGGAAAGTGTCTTCTGTGTGCTGCCCAGTGAAACTCTGGAAAAGCATCTCATAAGTAAGTTTAAGTTAGCAGCACTTCATGGTCTCAGAGCACAGAAATCCTTTATGGTTTATCTATATGGTAAAACAGCATTAAAAGAATGAAGATTGCTATCAGTGAATGACTGACACTAAGGTGGAAGATTGATCTGATCACAGGAAATGCAAACAAATTATACCTTTAGGGAGGTCAGTGTAAAGCTCAACATTAATATAAATCGCCAACAGACACTGGAGATAGAGCAGCTGGGAATGAGCTGCTGCTTCCTCCTCCCAGTCATGCTGGCTTTACCTCTGTGTAATCCAGCTGACTTCAGATTTGCACTGCACAAATGAGTAGACTCACATGCCAAATACATGCCATGTTAGCTTTGACCAAACTTAGCAGTTGTGACTCCAGAGTTTCCAACATTAATGTTCCTATCCATCTTAAACATCTCATTCACTGGGATACCTGAGCTACGCACACAAAATCGTGATTTTATAAAGTTATTTTATAAGAGTTATTAGCATATTCTTGCTAATTTCTTCTTTGGAATCAACATTTCATTTAAAACCTGTAATGTCAAGAACAGTAGCAATTTACTTCTTCAGAGTTCCCAAAGCAGATTTCATGTCTTGCATTTTTACTAGATTCTTTTTTCAAATACTGTTACTTTTATAAAGCACAATCCCATGCTACCCTTTTATTTCTCTTTCTATCCTGGTACTAGTCAGAATATAAATCCATTTGTCAGAGTTTATCTCATTCCCATTCCTGTGCAACTGAAACGCCACAAAATATGGGCTAAAGTTAATCTAGCAGACTTAGAACACTGCATCTCATAAAATCTTATTGAAACATTTAGTAGACAGCATTGCCTCATTCCAATCAGTTTAATCTCTGTTGTCTTGCTATAGATTACAGTCTACTCCAGAATTCCCTTTTCCTCCTCTCTTAGAAGTCAAACAGCCATCGGGTGGTTTCTGCTGTCTCCACGTACATTTTGCCTTAATGTATCAAATTAGTTTTCTAAACCCATTCTTGCAGATGTCTGAAGCAGAAGCAGCAGACAAGTCAAGATAAAATTTTGGCTGTGTATAAGGAATCTAGAAATCCCCTCTCCTATTACCAACAACTACTGTTGGTATTAGTTTCTCTCTGAAACCCAGACAAGGCAAGTGTGCACATTATGCCATTTTTGGACAAGGAATGCAGGGCTGGAAGAGGCCTCCTCAGAATTTGAGCATGATCCCTCTCTCTTGCAAGCACTGCATTATCCAGTTTCCCATTATCTTATCCTGCTGCATCATGAAAGGCAGTCAAGTTTCAGCTCTGCTTCTCCCAGAAGAAAGCTATTCTAGATCCTAATCACTGCTGCAATCCTTACAGGCTAAATTTAGTCTTGGCCAGTCCAGACTCATTTGTCCACCAACATTTTCCTGAACCTCAAACAATTATTTCCCCTTCTTCCTTCCCAACAGTGTTCATCCTCTGATACTCTACAGAGACAGTTATTTCAGCCTTTCTGCAAATAAGCATTACAGTCTTTTAGTCTCCTCTTGTAGAGGAGACCAGTGCTACCCTTCCCTGTAATATTTCTTTTATGTGAGAGGAACAGATCTCTCGATACATGTCTTTCAGGACTGCATGTGGTGATATCGTGACTAACACCTAGACCATTCTCCCCCCAGATGACTCCTATTTTTGGTGTGGGGGGTTTTGTTCTTGCTCCTAGTTGCAAGACCATGTATCTTGCTGCTCCAGGTTTTGTTTTGTTTTTTTTTTTTAAACTTCAGACCTCAAAGAGGACAGTTCTTTTTTCCTTATCTTAAAGGAGCAAAGTTTCTCTACCCACATTCTAATCCTACCACACTGTGTTTCAAGTAAAGGTTTTCTTTTTGTTGGAGGGAGAAGGCAGAAGACTTAGATTTTGGTAGTCAACAGAAATGCAAATAATGTGTATTTTTTCTGGACAGAGGCTGGACAAAACTGTATGATGGAAACAGTTCATTCGCATAGTTGAAATGAATTTACCATCAGGACTTGGCAAGTGAAAGGTGTGTTCACATCACTGATCCTTCAAAGGGTAAGTGTGAGCAGAGAGATGCACTATATGAAAAAGGAGCCCCAGAAGCACACATACCAGTGCTTTCTATGAGTTTCTGAGCTATGAACTACATGTCACCTGACCAAGTCTATCAGGTTTACTTATACTGAGCCCTATACTGGACATGCCATAATTTCCCCAGTATTCTTGGCATCTACAGATAGTTTCTCTAGATAGTGACTAGTCAAGAGGGGAATAAAAGAAAGAATATCATGACTTAGTTACTAGTTACACCCTTTACTCTCCCCTAAAAAGATGATTATTCCCTGGGCCAAAACTTTTTACTCTCACTTTCCTGTTCTCTTTACTCTTTTTTTCCCCTGAATCATGATCAAATTCCTCACTATTTGGGAACTGGCTAGCAGATTGTTAGATTGCAATTAGACATACATAGATGGTACCACCTGCTATATGATTTGGGATTTATTTTTTTGGCTCTGGAACAGCTGTTGGTTTCAATTTCTGCAAATTCAGAGTGAAGGAGAAGAGGGAATTTTTTTTTCTTCAGATGCTTTAATCATTCTGCAGGATATCAGGGAATGTAACAAACTCAAAAGAAAGTCACAGGTGGTCAATGCTTTATATAAGTTTTGTCAGTGAAACAGTAGCCATTTAATAAGATTACTTAAGGGGTCCCCAAAGTGATAGACCAACAAGGACATTTGTCCCTAGGGTCCTTTGGAACCTCCTGTTTCTAACAATATGCACAAAGTAAGCCAAACAACTGTAATTTTTATAAACCAAGAGGATATGGAATTATATAGGAACCTATGCATCAAAAACATGACAAAATGTGAGCTGAAAAATCTCACTGCTCAATCTTGAATACCTCATTTAAAAGTGAGGGGGAATCAAGATAAGCAGTGTTCTATGTTTTTCAATTCACTGACCCAGAAGTCAATCCTTCAATTTATCACTAGCAGGGCATAGCTTTCTCAAAATCATTGATATGTCTACTTGATTTTCACATCTTTTGCCAAGTCAGTTGTAAAATGGCAGATAATCATAACTTCCTACTACTCGATGTAGTGACAAACAGTTCTGAATGACCTGGGCGGAATCAACCATGCTATTGCAAAAGCCCAGAGCTGGCTTGTGCTTACTGAAGTAATGGCTCTTTCCCCTTGGGAATACATACTAAAATGCAGAATTGAGGGGTATGAAGTGGGCTCTAGTAACAGAAGCTAGGCTGCACCATGGTATTAAAATCTCCACAAAAAACTTGACTGCTGTTCACTGTTGACATGATTCCAACTAATAAATATAGAAAAAAGCATCTTTCTTTATGGGATTAGTTTGGGTTTATTCTGGGATTGTTATCCCCTCAAACATTCTACATTAACAAGTAGGAATTGGTGATAAACATAGCTCTTCTGTTAGGAGGGAATGTACCTCAACATTGGATAGGAGAATACTTACAATTCCCTTATTGAATTGCTGGGCAGAATCAGCATCTAAACACACAAGAAACATCTGCAAAACCTGTCCAAGAGCCAGAAAAGGATTTTTGAGCTGTGAGACTGGTTGGCACTGTTACCCTGTGGCCAAGTTTTCTGAAGTAGTATAAGTTTCCTTGCAAAACTATGAAGTTGTAACTGACTCCCTCCACAGCCACTAATGCATAGAAAAATCTAAGGCAGTGCTCCCCTTTCCTTCCCCCCCCCCCTCCCCCCAACTAACATCTGTGCTATTTCAAACTGTAACTAGTTTATAGCTGTTTTCCCAGCACTCATTGCTGTTGCACATCTCTAGTCACATATGACTAGAGAGGTCCTTGTGATGGGCTGGGCTGTACCTGTGCTACAGTGCTGGACCTCTTCCCTATCATAGGACAACCTGGCTGGCATCAGGGCGATATCCACCCAAATGGACTCTAAGGTGACTGAGTTTTCCACTCTACTTCAGTAAGATTAAATGATTTAAGAATAAATGATTTGAAGTGATTTAATCTTACTGATCTAAGATTTAATCTCCTAGGAGGACAGGCTGAGGGAGCTGGGATTGTTCAGCCTGGAGAAGAGAAGGCTCTGGGGAGACTTAAGAGCCACCTTCCAGTACCTGAAGGGAGCTTACAAAAAGCCTGGAGAGGGCCTGTTTACAAAGGCCCATAGTGAAAGGACGATGGGTAATGGTTTTAAATTAGACAGGAGTGGATTTAGATTAGAAATAAGGAGGAAGTTCATTACCATGAGAGTGGTGG
>JANIJG010021176.1:0-29628 GCA_024611175.1 Megaceryle torquata
CCGGGACGGGTGATTATCGTGTTTGTCCCACCAAAAACACAAAACGAACCCAACTTCTTTTTATGCAGTTTCTACCCCCACAAAAAAAAAAAAAAAAAAAAAAAAAAAAGCCTAAACAGGCAGACCTTCATAGCATTGTTCAGGAGAGTCCCAGAACTGCGGAAACAGCCGTTCTCTTTCTGTTTGAAAGACAGCCACACCAAAGCATCCTGGATGTGCTTCTCATCTATGAAGATGTGAGGTCGGGCCTGGGCAAAAGACTTGAGGACAAAGGCTGTGAGCCTGAAAAGGAGAAAGAACAGTGAAAGGGCCTAAGCAGGCCTGTTGTCCACCTCAGGTGACAGGGCCCATGTGCACATCATCTGTCTGGAGAAAGGCAAGAAAGCCTGGGGAACTTACTGGCCAATTAGTCAGACCACCTCAAAAAATATGTCAAAAAATATGTCAAAAAACGGCTCCCCACCTTAACTTCTTGTCCCTCTCTTGACTCACAGAACCCTGTGATCCCTTTGTGTGGAGGCTACAATTTTAAGAATATTGATTGCTGATCTGTATTTAAAAAAAATCTCTTTGGAAAAAGTAGGGAATTGCATGCTCAACATTTGCATAATAGTATTACTCAAAATTATAGGGGAGAATAATTAAATCCCTGCTAGCTCATGGACTGCTGGCAGGACTCTTGCACTAAAAATCTATGTCTCATGTTTTGCAGAACTCCCCAGAGATGTAAAGTAAAGAAGAACATGTTAAAAGTGTTTTTACTAGAGTTATGACAAGCAGATATGGAGAAGAACCAGGCATGTGGTGAGAAGCCAACAAGTTGTCAAGAGCCAAGTACTCTTTCAGAAACTAAAAGCAAAATGAAGATGATGAAATCATCTGTTCTTACCCGTACCTAAAGTTAAAAATGCACAACAATGATATGCTGGAGTAACTCAAACCTTTGCAGTAAGTCACACTGGCAACATACATACTCCTCCAGGCTGTCTTTGCTTAGTAACACACAAACACTCTTAAAAGAAAGAAAAATGCATACAGCATTGATCTGGGATTATTATCCTCTCCATTTATATGGAAGCACATTTCCCAGCAGCGTTCTCAGCAGACACTAGTCTAGAAGGGCTGCCACTGCAACTCTTCAGTCTTCCTCAGTCAGGATGTGAAAGCCCTGTTCCCATCTTCCCCAATTTATCTCCATTTCCTTCTTGTCTGTCATGGTTCTCAAAGCTGCTGATGGGAGGATGAGCCTCAGCAGCCTCTTTCAGCAAGTAGGAGGCAGCACATGGACCACAGCAGCTCTGGAAAGCCTACTAGTCTACAACATTTCCTATCCTGTTGCTCCTATGCCATTCCTCATTTATTGTAAACATGCAGCTGAGAAAGAGGAGTGTATAGGAGAGGCATAGGTGACACTGAAATCTTACCAGGTGTTCCCTGTTTGGCCATAGCGTGGTCCAAAGGTACTGTAAGAGCCATCTGGGTGCTTGTAGTTTAGCTGCCTCTGATAACCTGCAATGAAGAGTTCAAGCAAGATTCAGGTGCCATAAAAAGTCTGCCTGAAGGATGGGGGAGCAGAGGAGCAGCTGTATCAGCAAAGGCAGATGAGGAATAGGTCAGTCCTACCCTAGCCAACAACAAGTACTGGTACATCCTCACATCCATGCACTGCTTGTTCTGCAGGAGGAGATGCCAACACCTGCCTTTCTTCAGGAGGAAGGCAGGACATATTCATGACAATGGACAAGCCACACCTGACAACTCTGCACTGCATTACAGCCCAGTTAGGGAGCAGAGAAAAGTGGGTGCCATGATCAGGTACCCGAATGCTTAAGCAGCAGAAAATAATAAAGAAAAAAGCAGTGAAGGGCCTTCTCAGGCATATAGCAGAGACCATCTGTGCATGAAAGAAGTTCTCTTTTCACATCTGGCCAATGTTTGACAGAATCACCCCAGGGAGGATCTGGAAAAAAGCCCAAGCAGAAGCAAACACTGTGTCTCAGCTCACCGCTCACTAGGTATCCAATGGCCTTGGATTTGACCTCCTCAGTCAGCTGCCCTGTCTTGTTCAGATAGTCCAGGACATAGATGTTGGGTGCAAAAAGGGCAAGGTTCTGCTCCCCACAGCCGAATGGCATCTGGAGGAGCTGGTGCAGGTTCTGCATGACATTGCCCATGATGTCACCTGGGAAGCAGGAGATACCAGAAGGATATTAACAATACTCAGGACTGGCTATCAGAATCAGTGGGAGCTACTGAATTAGAGAAGTAGGAGATGACAGAGAAGATCAAAAGAAAATCTGGATTGAAAAGGATCCTGGAATGAAACACAGAGCAGCAGAGAAAAGGGAAAGAAGGAAATGACAGAAAGAGTAGGGCACTGGCAGAGAACCCTGAACAAAAGGACATGCAGAAAGGGGAAAAAGAAGAGCACAGCTGAAGGGAAAGTGCTTAAGACAAGAGATCAAAGATGGGAGTAAGGGGGGCTGGAAACCAGGAAAAAAAGCTGTGAGATAGGAGGCCAACACAGAGGGGCAGAAACAGTACGTGGTTCTTCCAACAGGTTGCTCACTCACCCAGCACTGAGAAATATGCTCTTCCTGAGTCTTGTACCACATTTGAGGGTAGCAACAGGGAAAACTTCTCTTTCACAGGCCCTTCTGAGAGAGAAATAAGACAAATAGTTTCAGTGCAGTCCCCAGAAATGGCTAATGGAGGGGGAGGGAGCCTCAGTGAAGCAACAGGAACACTGAGAACAATTAGAAATGCCCTGACCTAGTCACTTCATTTTTCTCTGGTTATAAGGCAATCTCTGCATGGAGCCACCACCAGCCACTGTCAGGCAGTGTATATCTTATCTCTAGAGCTTTTTCCTGGTGTGCTGGAAAACAGGAGTCAGCCCTTGTAACTCCTATGACAGCACACAAGAGATCAGAGATGCAGTCATGCTAAATCTGTCCTAGCTCATACCCTGATGCTCAGGCAGGATGGTCCATTCTCTAGGGCCTTCTTCTGTCTTAGGTTTTAGGCTCATTTGGGCATGCTTGATTACCTAAATTATCAGCCTATCTGGAATATGATAGAGGCAGCACTATCTTCCTCCTCCTCCAGGTATATCCCACCCATCAAATCACATGAATGAATGGAGAGGGTGGGGAGAGTGGTCTTTACCTTTTACACAGAGCAGAGAGTTCTGGGCTGTTTCTTTCTCAAATCCTTCAGGCTTGGGTGGGATGAAGGAAAACAAGAGAGGTGAGAAGTTAGTGAGACAGGAAATGCAGACAGACAGAGGAATCCTTAACAAGGACAGAGGGAAAGGTGAAAAGAAAAGTGAGTGACCTGAAGAACACTCCCTAAACTACAGAGCTCTGAAATAATAATTTAAACAATTAAAAGAAACATGATCCCAAGTGACCGGTGTTGTATGTGGAGAAAGGACAGGAAAAGGAGAGGAGAACACAGCAGGACTATCACATGGATGACATGCAACTGTTGTATGCAGCAAGAGACATTTTAACATCCTTGTAGCAAAAGGACTGCAGCATTACAGCAAGTGCTTTTGTTAGCAAAAGCTCACAGCAGCTCTAGAGGGCTGTCCTAAAGAGATGTCTGCAGTGCTATTTATCATAATGCTGCAGAGGCTTTAGGAAAAAAACAACGTATTGTTAATAACAGAATGGGAAGCTGTTGTACAGTGTAACACTGGTGACACTAATGATACCATACAACAAGGTAGGCAAACATTAGGGGGGGTTTATGATACAGGGAAAAGCTAAGAACATAGAATCTACCTGTCAGATTATCACACCAGGCTAACAAACTAGTGTTTTCTTGTAAAGGATATGCAATGCTGCCACATAATATTTCCTTCTATACCACAGACTCTTCTTGCCACAAGAAATGGGTAAGCTGTAAAATTTTAACATGTTTTCACAGATTCCTGCAATATCTGGAGTTTTGAGGGGGTTTTTCTACAGGCACTGAATTCCTGTAAGTGCTTGTGAATTGCCCACCTTCACATCCTGGTGCCAGACTATGGTAGCGAACACAAACTCCTGTCTAATTGCATCAATTGCTCTAGCTCATGGGAAAGTTCCTGTTCCACAGCCCACATACCTCCACCAGCAGCTGTCTGATGACCGTGTCCTTTCGCCCTTTCTCAGGGGTCTCCACAATGATGTTCCCGCAGGGCTGCTGGTTCTGCAGGGCCTCGGTGCTCACTGAGAACTCCACCTGCCCTGGAGGAAACAGGGGTCAGCCAGTCCTGCCGGGCAGTGCCAAACAATGGGAGTCACTGCCACTTCCAGGAGCTTCAGTTGGCAAGCTCATGGATGGGGATTTTCTATCACACCTGGACTCTGCTTCTTTCCCACAAGAACACAGCTGTCTATGTCAGAAGCCATCCTGGAGCAGATGAGCTGTGCTGCCATTGAGTGCAGGACACCACAATGGTGTGACTCACCAGCCCCACTGTTATTCAACACACTGCTACCTCACCTCACGCACATCACAGCTGCTACCACAGCATGTGACAACAGCAGTGAAAAGTATGAAGATCCCATGGGGCAATTGTCTCATCTCTGGAAGGAATGGAGATGACAGAGCATCCCTGCTGGCCAGAAATGTCTCTGCCTTCAGAAGATGTTGTCCAAGGGCTGTAAAGCTTGATGATACTGCATGTGGTGACAGACACAGCCTTGGACACCAAGAGTCCACCCATCTTTGCCTTTCAAATAACCACAGATGAGACAGACAGCAGCAGTGCTTCCCAGGAAACTGTACTGCTCTAACATCCAGTGCTGAATGGGGACAGCAGCACAAATAAACCCTCCCTGGGGTTTTCAGCACCTCGAGACCTTTACCTAGAGATCTGGGGGTCACCAGCCAAGCCACGGTTTTCCTCCCGTTCTCACAGAGACAGTGAGATTCTTCTTCCTTTTTCACTGGAGTAGCCAGGAAATGAGTAGACTGAGCCAGAGCCACACTGACCTGCCCATTGGAGAGAGAGGTGCAATCAAGGAAGGGTGATCATGAGAGACGGGGAGCTAGGAAGCCATAGCAAAAGCTATTTCTTCAGTAGCAAAGAAACAGGGAGCTGGAGCTGTGGGTTCTGCATTTGAAGTATTTAGGAGGAATAACATAAGAATCTCAGGGGTGAAGGGTCAAGGGATACACAGAGATAAGAAGTCTAGGTGAAGGTGAGAGGTGCACAAGAAGGTACACAAATACTGAGAAGGATTTAAACCTTCCTTACCCTGATGCAGGCGGTCAGGTAGTTGAAAACGGTGGCTTTCAGCGTGAAGGACTCACCACGCACCACAGAGTAGGGCATGGTGAGCTCTACAAAGAAGGGCTGGAAGGCTCTGAGGGACACTGTTGGGGACAGGCCAAAGCCCTTGTCTGCCGAAGTGCAGAATGCGTTGGCTTTCCACTCAGTGATGGTGTCAGGGATGGTCACATCTAGATCAGCATTTCCCTCAGAGCTGGTGAAGTAGAGATATCAAGGACAGAGGGATGATTTTTATGGCATTTAGATTACTGTCTGCACCCCTTTTGGCCTACTGAACAGTAGTGCCTGTGGGAATGATAGGGCACAGTATGTTTGTTACTGTAAGGCCACCCCAGATCTCCTTCCAGACCCGTGACCATTCCTTGGACAAACCTAACCACAGCTGCAAATAATGAAGGACTCTTTTGCATTGAAAAGGCTTGTCAAACATGTGGGGATTCACATTTTCACCTTATAAAACCAGTTTTATTAAAAAAGAAGGAACTAGCCCTAGGTGCTCACCTTATAGATACTAAACTCCAAATCCAGGTTTCTGGGAAATACTTTCGGACTGCCTCTGTTAGCTCTTCAGGAGTGCTCTCTGAATCATAAAATACCTCTGACTGAAGGCCTGAATGTGCCAAGATAAAAAAGAAATCAACTACTGATCATTCCAAACAAGCAAATCTACATCAGCATCGTGCTTTGGTGTGAGAAAGTGGCAATCTACATGGCAGTCAGAAGCTGGTAGTAGATGATTGCTGTGGCTGTAGTGAGCACTGGCACCAAGTTTCAGTGTCAGGGCTTATTAGCAAGAAGAGCTGGCCTTACGTTACTTCCCGATGGTCTCCAGTCAGCCTCAATGTTTGTGGGGCAGCACTTGACAAGGGTAAAACAAGGCCCTTAGAGCAAAACACTATTTAGGAACTTCTGTCCAAGCAGCCTTTTTCCCTTTCAGGTAAGTCTTAACATGATGTCCTTCTCCATCCTATCAGGCCAGCCAGCAAGGAACATCTTTCTATTGTAGTCATTTTTGTAAGGTCATTGCTTGGCTTTTACGAACAGAAAGAGAAATCCACCCAAAGAAATAAAGAGGAAAAGTCCTTAACTAAGTTCTAGTTTTGGTCATATTTACTTTGGCTAAATTAATTTCTACGTTTGGATAACATTCTAAGCACCCACAGTCTATCAACTTGCCACTGAAGCTTTTGTCATCTGTTTCATCTGGTTTTAACCATACAGAAAACTGGATGAGTCAATGAGGACAGACAGAAAATTGTATGGGAGACCCCTTAAGTGATATCCAGGAAAAGAAGTCTACTGTAAAAGCCTAGTGGACAGAGAATTCAGCAGCAGAGTAATATCCTCTGCTCTGCCAGAGTCTTTGAGAGCTACCTGGTTCTGCTGACTTGTAATGTGGAGTTATCAAAGTTTGTCTGTAGACCTCACAACCCAGCAAAAGAGGTAAGTCCCACACTGATGCAGAAGCTGAAATCTGTGAACCCACCAATTTAGTACTATTTCCAGGGGTTCAATTCACAACCCCAGCTGTTGTTTAAGTATTCACCCTGAAATAGAGATGGGATCTCTGCTCAGAACAGAGGTGATAACAAAGCCCACTTCCTTTACCACTTGTCCTCATTGAATACATAGGTGCTCCAGGCCTGTCTGTAGGTGATGCAAGGCGGATTCCTGCAGGCATGGGATTCTCAGTGCTGCAGTACCAAGGTTTCCTCACCCTGGTATTTGTGAAAATCTTTAAACCCATTTCCTATGGGAGAGAAAACCAACATGGGGTTTTGTTACTGATTTCTGTTGAGGTTCTACACAGCAGACCTGACATTGGTAATTTACTGCCTCAAAAGGAGAAGTTGTTACTGTCTGTGGACTGGACCTTGAGATGAACCCCTCAACCTTGGGTGTGGGTGCCTGGGGTGGCCCAGAGAGAGCAAAGGATAGATTCCCTCTGTTTCTAGGGCACTAGGTCCAGTACAATTACAGTCAAGGGGTCAGGATGAGACAGGGAGTAGATAAAGAATTTTCTCCTTCTCCCACTCCACTCTGTAACCATGAAGAGACTTGTACCTTTAGGATGCTGTAAGTGTCCTCTTCGTTTGTCTCCACTACTGGAGAATAGGTGATCCCATCCAGAACTATCTTCTTCAAAGGGACACAGTTCTCTTGGGGCTCCTCCGAGAGCCTGTCTGGACCATAGACATAGTCATGCAATTCCTTCACTGGCAGCAAGCTATACACCTAGGCAGAAAGAGACAGGGTATTTGATGTTTTCAGTGTCCACTGTCATAAACCACAACTGATGGAGTTGGATGGATAACAGTCCCATCACCTGTACATACATCCACATTGCCATTGTCCTCCCTGTGGTGGGAGCAATGGGAATCTGGGAGTCAAAAGAGAGATCCAGATTTGGAGATACTGCCTCTTTTGTTCTGGACAGCATGTTACTCTGGTTATTATGGCTCAAACATATAAAAAGCTACACTGGCCAGCCCATCTGCAGTACTTTGTCCCTACTCAGGAATTGTCATTTGCTGCTTGGCACGAGAGGAATAAATTCTGCTGCCCAGTTCTCATCTTTTTGTCTACTTAAGGAAGACAAGAAACAGCACAGGGCAGCTTTCCTGTGTCAGCACTGACAAGAGGGACTGTTGACTGTTTCACACTTGCTCTGACCAGGCTCTGACTTGCTCCACAGACTGACTCCACTTACAGAGCTGGGCGACAGGTCAGCTTCTGGCTTCATGAGGAGAACGCTCTTGTCCACAGCACGGACAGCGCAGAGGGAGTCTGGGGAGGCTCTGAACAGCAAATGAGCATCAGAGGAAGGCAGGCCTTCAGAAGAAGAGAATCTTAAGTCCACCTGTAGCCAAAAGAAAAGCTATGTCACAGATGCCTTATCCTTGCAGGACATTCCCCTCCAGTTGAGTGCATCCTTACAAAGCCCATGTACGCATGCACACACCACACAGACCCCACCACTCCCTCTGGGCTAGTACAGATCTGGAGTCCCTTCCTGCAGTGCCAGAGCAATCAGCATTTACAGTTCTTGGCAACTTCAAGTAACACTATTGCTCATAAAACTTTTAAGGCAGTTTTGGGTTTTGTGGCCAGTGTGGATATGATGAGATAATCTGTTCAGGTTGCTGGGCACAGTCTGGAATCAGGTCCAGTCTCTGTACTGCACCCAGATATTGTCTGTGGAGAGAAAACATGCTTGCAAAGACCTTGCTTGACAGATTCTTTGGTATCATGAGAAGCAGTGATGCCCTGGAGATCTACTGGCTGGTAATGATTCTGGAGAACTGTTGGCTGAGGCCTACTAGAGTTGGCACCTAACTCACAACTCTAACGACCACCTACCAACCTCTGCTCTGGAAGTTCTTGATAGCAGAAATTGTTGTCATCACCATCTCACATGATTTTGTAATAAGATGACTAACCTGCATAAATCTTCCCTGTCCTCAGCATTACAAACCCTCCCCTAGCATGCAATGATCAAAGCATACTCAAGAGTAAACATGTTGCCTGACAAAGCAGCATTAGCTGTCAGTCTCCCTCGTGTCTCAACCAGACCACAGCATATCTTCTGCTGACAGCCCCCACTTCTCCCAGGGTGGAGTCATAACCTTGAGACTGCAAAAACAATATTCTTCAGGAAATGGCAGAAGAAGGGCTGTGACAGACTTGCTACTAGGAAAACCATTTAGCATAGAGATACACCAAAGTCCGTCCTATCCATTCTGATAACAGCTTTGGATTCAGGATGCTTTCAGAAAGGAAAGCAGTACCTAAGCATGTAAATCACTTGGCACTTGGCTTGCACACAGACCTTAATGCAGTGCATAGTATGACCTTTAATATATGAACAAAATTCAGGTGACTGAGCTCCTGCAGCAACACCCGTCTCAAGAACTCATTTAGCTTGGGTTTTAGCAGGGGAAGGGACCGTCTTTAGCAGTGTTCTGTCTATTATTCTGAAGTCTTGACAGGAATTTTAAAGGTTTTCTCTTCTTAGGGTTGCTTTTCTGCTTAAGGAATGTGTGGGGCTATGAAAGAACAAAGGTCCACATGCTCACAGGAAGAAGGCTTTACTTTCCTGCACTCTTCCAGTTTCACCATTGTTACTGAAGCACCACTGTGCATTGCTCAGCAGGTTCAGGCAAGGTTTACCTCCATTTATATAAACAGAAATAGAAATTATAGGATGAAGTGTATGGGAGTTGAATGATCTGACAAGCTTTATCCATTGGACTGGGACTCTGTGTGTTTTAGTTTTGCTCTGTGACCCCACAAGCAGTCACCATGAGGTGGCTGGAATGAGTCTGTGTAAGAGGCAATTTATCAGTGTAGTCCCTGCTAGCACCTTTTTTTCTAACAGCTGATCTCCTCCAAGCTAGCACAAACCAGTAAATAAATTAAAACCAGTGAACAATTGATAGGTGGCTTGTCCAGTGCTAGTAAATCTAAAGAAAGGAACTTAGCCAGGTTAAATTTAAATAAGTGAGCTTGACCCTGCTGCATTCTGATGGCTGCTCCCTCAAGAAGTGGACACTTACCTTATTGCTGAAACACTTTTCTATGTTGAACTTAGTTGAATCAGCAATCACCTCCCTGCTGGGAGCTGTAGCGTAGACAAGCACTTGGGCCACTGGAGCAATATCAGCTTCTACAGGCAGCTGTAGCGAGAAGACCCCCTTGGCTAGCAAACAAAACAAGAACATAAAGTTAAGGTCCAGGACACTTGCTCTTGGAGCAGCCAATATTCTAGTTTTGACTTCATGCTGAATTTCATCCTAGCCATGATGGAACTGCAGACCCCCAAAAGTGGGATGAACTGGTGCTCACAGAGATGCCTAAGTCTCACTGTATGACTGAAAAGATCTATTTCAAGTGCATAAGCATGATGAATTTTGGTCCAGCTTCTAAAAACAGATCACTGGTCTGAGTATCCTAGGAGCACGGGAGCCACAGAAATGCAGTGTTGCTGGCACAGCTGGCACAGAGCAAAGCTGTGCAAAGCCTAAATAAAGACAAAGAAAAGAGAGCTCAAACTCTTCCCATAACTTAGGGAACATGGAAATGTAGATCCTTGCATTTATATGGAAGCTGCCTCTAAGTCTGCCACCATTGCTTAGCCTCCAGAGGACGGTGACAGTCTGGCAGGGGAAAGGTACTTACCACTTTCCTGGTCCAAATCCAGAATGCGGGTGCCCGCATGCTTAATGATTCCCTTGGCCATCACCTGATGGAAGGAGAAACCCTGCTGTGATTTGAGGTTATGCATGGGAGGTTCTCCTCCCGCTCTACTCTGCCCTAGTGAGACCACATCTGCAGTATTGTGGCCAGTTCTGGTCTCCCCAGTTCAAGAGGGACAGGGAAATACTGGAGAGAGGCCAAGAGAAGCTATGAGGATGATGAAG
The DNA here is from genome assembly GCA_024611175.1 of Megaceryle torquata. Lineage (NCBI taxonomy): Eukaryota > Metazoa > Chordata > Aves > Coraciiformes > Cerylidae > Megaceryle > Megaceryle torquata. The sequence continues at coordinate 10,708 of JANIJG010021176.1, forward strand.
GGAGTGGAACATCTCTCTTATGAGGAAAGGCTGAGAGACCTGGGGCTGTTCTCTTCTGGAGAAGAGAAGACTGAGAGGGGATCTTGTTAATGTTTACAGATTTCTGCAGGGTGGGTGTCAAGTAGAAGGGGCCAGGTTCTTTTCAGTGGCGTCCTCTGATAGGACAAGGGACAATGGTCACAAACTGGAACCCAGGAAGTTCCACCTCAACATGAGGAGAAACTTCTTTCCCCTGAGGGTGACAGAGCCTGGACCAGGCTGCCCAGAGAGGCTGTGGAGTCTCCTTCTCCAGAGATTTTCTAAACCCACCTGGATCTGTTCCTGTGTGGGCTGCCCTGGGTGATCCTGCTCTGGCGGGGGGGTTGGACTCAACAATTTCCAGAGGTCCATTCCAATCCCTACCATTCTATGATTCTATAAGACAAACCTTAGGGAGAACCTGAGAGGAGGGCAACTAAGCTTTATGTCTGCTGCTCACACCCTGCTCAGGTGCTCTCTGCCTTCCTGAAGCAGAGTCCCAGTGCTCACCCAGAGGGCACTGGGACCTCCTTGGCTTTTCCGCTCCTAACTTAGACCCTCCTTTTTGTGAGAAAAGAACACATGAAGGCTGATGGAAAAGTGTTTAAAGCCTGCTGCCACAAACCACCGTTTCTATCTCCAGCCTCCCTACAATTACTCACACTGTATGAGAGGTAAAAGCTTACCAGGTAGTAAAAGATGATTTTCTTCTGCTCTCCTATGGCCTCTGGAGCAAGTATATAGTACACCCGGACCTCTGTGGAGGAGCCACAGCTTAGTGTCTCAGACTTGGGCTCAATTTTGAGGAAGCTATTACTAGGAGAGTAAAAGCGCTTTAGTGGGAGATAGCCTTCTTCATAATATGGAACAACCCAGGAACGGTCATAGCAGTAGGGGTATACTTTATGAGTTGCCTGGAAAAGGAGAAAATACACAGATAGATCCTCAAACACAGGCAGTTAAACTGGAGCCAGAACTTGTGGCTTAATATTAATAGTATTTTTTATTATTATTATTATTAAAGTAAGATAGTCTACTAAAAAAACCCGTGAGTTTGGAAGATGCAAGACAGGGTGGTGGTATCCTTAGCAAGTCGTTGGGAATGATCTTGCTCCCAGAAAATCTGAAACTCAAAACCTAAATTGAACCCAAGTTTAGGAGCTGAGAGAGTCCATGTCTTCTTAAAAATGAGAACAAAAGGAAGATATTTCCTATTTAGAAGGATGATGCTTTGCCATTTTGTGTGCCTTACATGCCCTTATTTCCTTATCTTTCTCACTATACTTGGGAATTCTTTACCTGTGAAGTTTTGAAAACTTCAAGCACCTAACAGTAGCTTCTGGATAATTTTTAATGGTTCTAATCCATGACAAGAGAATTGTAGGGACAAGAGCAAATACAGTTCTAGACAATCTGCCCAATTCCATGGCGACGTAACAATTATATATTCCACACATACTGCATTTTCCACTAACAAAAGGATGCTCAGCAGCATTTATATTTTTTCCAGCTAAACAAATTCCACACCAGGGAGAGAATCTCTGTGAATGGTTCATACTCTTTTTCTCCTTATGGCAGGAAAAAGAAAGGAAAAAGAAAAAAAGGAGGACTGCTTAGAAGCTCGGAACACTAAATTAAACCCTCAGAGGTGCCTATTGCCTCAACTGACCCTAAAGGACATTAAGATGATGTGCTTGGGAAATCATTCAATTGACAAGATAGTGAAACACTAGCAGCACTACACCCTGGAAGTTAGACCCAGCTTTGAAACAGATTTGTCTAGGTAGGACAGATAATCCCTTGGAGTAGAACAGACTGTTATGATCTCTTGGTGTTCCCTCTAACCCTATATTGCTATTGCCAAGCAGAGATAAATGCAAGCTAAGTACAACTGTGACTTGGCAACCTGGTTTGTTGCACAACTGCTTCCACCACACTGGTGTCAAGGTTGGCCTAAATAACCATGAACAAGACATTTAAGTGCTTTTGCATTTATAGTAGAAGCTTCAGAGGTACTCCCCTTCCAGCCCTGTGGATGACTTCATTACCTCCTCTGGCAGCAGGACTCACCCTAATTCCAACAGAATCTGAGTTCAGGGTGGAAGTGTTCAGGACAAAATGTGCCCTGCCCTCTTCATTTGTTGTGTAGTTGGTTTCCTGGCCTCCTTGGCCTTGTAAAGAAATCCTCACAACTTCATTGGCAATTGGAGCACCAGACCCATCCACTAGTTTCACCTGGAGAAGCAAAAACAGTACAGTATAGAAGAGGAATGACCATCACCTGAACAGTCTGATAGACCACCAAGCTCAAGAAGGAAGCCACCACTGTACTTTACATGCACATCAGCTTCAGAGAGAGCTGAAAACTTTCTGAATCTTTGGCCCTTTCGTATCTCCACCTCTGGGCCAAAAGGGTGGACATGGAGGTTGACATGTACACCTCTTCCGTAGTCCACCTATTAAACAGGCAACTGGAGAAGCAGAATTTTCCTTGACTGGAGAAGCAGAATCACAAGGACAGGGGGTGTAAGCAGAACTGATGTCTGTGCTCTCAACTGCTGCTGTTCCCCAGTTCAAGAGCCTGCACAGAAGAGGAGGTCCACAGTGATTAGCATCACTGAGGTCCAGCATCTTTGCAGAGGAGGAGCACGTATCTGCCAAGGAGGGTTAGTAGCATGATTGTTTGGCACTCATGGCATTTCATTCTCATGGTTTCCTTACCTGTCCAAAGAAGGGAATTCCAGGTTTGTAGTGGGAGTCTGAAAGCTCAAAGGTGATCTTGCTAATGGTGGTTGTGATCTCAGAGAAGCTTGTCCCAGTCAACTCCACTCCTGCAGGAAGAAGTAAGAAGAAAATTAATTTTCCTCTGCCTGATGAGAATCACTTTTACTCCAGGCCAACCCTCTTTTGCTGAACAAGCAATTTTGTTGATGCTCCTGGCCTCCAGGTAGGAAAACTTTAGGATTTCAGTAAAGCAAGAGTCTGGTTTTCTCAGTCATTCCTACTTGGCAGGCCCCTCTGATGGCCTCTCCTGGGTTTATTACATGTCTCTTTGATCCAGAGGATTCATACCTGTCTCATCCTCTTTAATCTTAGCCTCCACATGAAGCTTATTCTCATATCCACTTCTCTTGAGCTGGAATAACTTGGTCTTTACCATTTCAGAAATGCATCCATAGTTGTCTGTCTGCAGGAAGAAAATGAATGAGACCATTATAGTTTCAACCTAATGAATCCATCACTGTGCATTGCTCTGAACTGGAAGAGAAGCCATAACCTCACAGATCATTCCCTCCGTTATTTTTATCTAAACTGAAAAGGGCACAAGTAAATTGGCAAGGAACATTTTGAAGTACTCACAGCAACATCAGAGCAAAGAGCTTGCAACCTAGAAGATTTTTATGTGTGTGTGTGAAGTTTGAAATTGCAAACACTTAATAAAGAGGCAGAGGGAATTATTCAAGTGTATGCCACACAAGAAATGTTTGCCAGGCATCAGGCACATTAGAATACAGCTGCTGACTTAAAATGCACAAGCTGTCTGAGTAATACATAAATCAGAGCCTGTGTATGTGTGGAAAGAAGATGACAGCTGGAAAAGTGTTTCCAAACCTTGCCATCTCTCTTCAGCATCTTCATGTACAAAGCAAATGAAGAGATGCCTGGAACAGAGGTTAGCACTGCAGTGTTCATGTCTTCTTTTGACATGGGTAACAACAGCAGTGGCAGGGGCAATTGTTGGAATCATACTGTAGTGGGCTGCAAGGACCATAAGAATGTCTTCTGCTTGCTTTCTTGACTGACATACTTCCACAATTGCTATTACCCCAGCTTCTGTCAGTTAGACTAGCACTGTTATACCTGTCCATGCTCCAAATACCTTCAGTTTTGCTCCTGTATACTTCCAGTCTGAGGAGTTAAAAAAATGATTTTTTTCTTCTTTCTGTCCTAACCACTGCTCATAATTCCATATTCTTTTCCATCTTGCTCAAACTGCATCATACCTCCCCCGGTTTCTGCTCCTTTCCTGCTTATAACACCAACTTCTGATCCCACACAATTGCTTCTAGTGTAAGCTAACACCAACTCTGCTCTCATCGCTTGTGCCTTTTCTATCTCACTTGTCTCTTGAAGGCTTTACACTCCATCTGAACATTTTTTTGTTTGTTTCTTCCATCTCTTCCTTCTCCATCAGCTTGTTCCCTTTACACACATCTTTCTGCACAGACCTTCCCCCTAATTTTACCTTTCACACCTCATCTTGCACCCAGTCTTCTCTCCTTCTTCACACCTCCTGAAAATATATGGAGTCTTTCTGCTCTTCACATTGTGCTTTTATGAGCCCACAAGGCATGCTCAATGAACCACGCTTTCTCCTATTACTCTAACCACAAGAGTAATCATGACTCACTTGTCCAGAGAACTCATCACACACTGCTTTAGCCTCTTCACCATAGCAGGTGCTGGATCTGTGTTCAAACTTCCGGCAAACACGAAAGCTCACGAGGCCAGGAACAGGCTTCCCAAATGTGTATCTACCAGCAGGAAGGATTGAGAGAAAAACAGAGCCATTAGGAGTGTAAGAGAGATGGAGAAAAGTAACTAGCTCACCCCCAGTGGAGCCAGGACTCTTTCCTTAGAGCTGTCTCCAAAATACAGCAAGCTCATCACAGGAAATAAAAAGCAGAAAGAAATTTGATAACTTTTTAAGATGAACTTGGCAATGGGGGCACTGAATCTTACAGTCCTCATTGTATCCCTGCAAATAACACAAAAGTGTTTAGAATTCATTTTTTACTCTAATGCTGATTTAGTTGAGAGTACCCCTCAACTTGGAGAACATGTTGCAAATATATACCAAAAAAATATTCCCAAAAACCCAAAAGAAGAGTATGTTTCTATGTGTTACATACAAAGTGCCCCTAGCAATAATTGCTGCCTTTTATCTAATGGTAAATGTAGTCTCTTTGATCCTGGGACCCCAAAATATTTGAGAAATATAATGAAGTATCAAATCTCAGGCTCTCATCTGGACTTTGAGCAGTAGCTGAAGAAAAACCTGGAAAAAAAAAAAAAAAGGACTTGAAAGAATGACACTCACAGACCACAAACTGTCACCTTCAGCTTCTCGTCAAGAATGGTGATCACCTTGGGCATTTTCACTGTTACTTCGAATTTTGGCAGCACTGCAACAGAACCAAAGGAAAACAGTCTAAGTGGTGGAGAATAACATAAGGGTGGGACACAAAGGCTGCTCAGAGGCTATTCTTACAAATGACCTGAAAACCTTTTGTGTCTAAGTAGCCAGATTTTAGAGGCTTCTGTCACCTGTACATTCCACTGAAGTCAGTGAAAACCACAAGCACTCAGCCAGGCACTGTGCCAGGTAAGAAGACAGGATGATTACACCAGCTATTAAAATAGATCTGCTTCTTAGATACCACATGGGTTATCAGTCCCACAGCAGTAGGATAGAGTCAAATAGAGAGTTAAGTCAATAGAGGTCTCTGCTGGGACTGCAGCCTGATCTGTGCATTTCCAAAGCATGTAGATCTTACCAATCTGCAAAATATGAACACCTCATAGCAAGCCCAGTGCACAGGATGACATCACATCCAAACCCAGCTGCAGGAGGGGAAATGGATGGTGACTGCATTGGGTGAACTAGGAGGGATTCAGGGCACAGAAACAGTCTTGCAATTGAAAGAGGTCAATGGACTTCCAGAATCACAGAATGGTAGGATTTGGAAGGGACCTCTGGAGATCATTGAGTTCAACCCCCCTGCCAGAGCAGGGTCACCCAGGGCAGGCCACACAGGAACAGATCCAGGTGGGTTTGGAAAGTCTGTAGGAGACTCCATAACCGCTCTGGGCAGCCTGGTCCAGGCTCTGTCACCCTCAGGGGAAAGAAGTTTTTCCTCATGATGAGGTGGAACTTCATGGGTTCCAGTTTGTGACTGTTGTCCCTTGTCCTATCCCAGGGCACCACTGAAAGGAGACTGGTCCCTTCTACTTGACACCCACCCTGCAGAAATTTGTAAACATTGATAAGATCCCCTCTCAGTCTTCTCCAGGCTAAACAGGCCCAGGTGTTTTTGCCTTTCCTTGTAAGAGAGATGCTCCAGTCCTTTAATCATGCTTGTTGGACTCTCTCCAGTATTTCCCTGTCCCTCTTGAACTGGTGAATCCAGAACTGGACACAATCCTCCAGATGTGGCCTCACTAGGGCAGAGGGGGAGGAGACCCTCATCTCTGCTGCATGAGCCAGGTCATGTCAGAACATGTAACAAAGGCTGCAGCTGGCTTGTTGGGGTGAAAAGTTGTTTTGCTTGTGATCCTGTACAGGTGTGTATTCAGATACCATTTTCTAGCCAAGCAGATGGAACTGGCAAAGGGGCATGTGCACCAGAAAGAGGTTAAGTCACTAAGGTGTCATGTAGGGGAGGAAAGGCAAAACTTGAATTTACAGGCAGCACCAGCCTACATCAAAAGGTCTGGACTTTCGCGCTTAGGCAGGGGAGACCTAGACTCATAGCAAGACACTTGACAGATGTGCAGCCAACTGGAGATGAGGCTGTAGCCTTAAATCACCTCTGAAGGGAGGTGAGGGAGGCTTGTGGTTGCCAGCACAGACTGATCCAAGCACAGTGCTCCTCCTGATGGGAGCCTTACTGAGGCGCGCAGTCAAAATAACAGCACTGCACAACCTGGGGCTAGGGAGGAGTGGAGATGGGTCAGTCAAGTCCTTCAGTCTTCCCAGATAGGGATGATGCTTGGGAAGGAGAGGACACAAAGACATTTATCCAACCATACTGGACATCCTGATCAGATCTACCACTCTGTTCAATTTAAGCTTTCATGCCCCAAGGGCCTAACTGTTAGGAACTTGAAACTGCAGCGACAGTTACCATACTCCTCCACAGAGAAAGGATGCTGAACTGTCTTCCCAGAGGACTTCTGTACCACCACTGTGTAAGTCCCTTGCATAGGTTCAGAGGTGAGGTTGAAGGACAGCTGGATTAACCCCCTCTTTAACTCTGCCTTTGTCCACTGGTACAGACGGTTTTTCTTTGGGTCCTACAAATAATGAGATCACAAGGACATTGTGAGAACAGCCTGAGTCTGCAATGAGAACTAAGCAGCACTATGGAAGCAGTGAGGGGAGGCCCAGCCCCACTGTTTCAGGAGGCTGTAGGACATGACTGGGGGGCACTAGCAGAGCTGCGTGGGGAGCCCAGGGCTGGACAATAGAAGGAGCTGTAACCTGGGCCCAGAGTACACAGTTGCCACCATATGAGTTCAAGCTCTGTATATCTGAATTCATGTCATGGGCCTGCTTAAAACATAACATAGGCAAGAATCACCTCGAGGCAACTGGCAGTTATTTAGCCCAGGTTGAGGTGCAATAGATGTGAACATGAAGTGAATATTTGTACATACCTCGATATACACCAGCGGAAACTAGAAAAAGAAGAAGGGAAAGAGCATATTTAGACAGAGCAAGGAACACAGTGAAATGACCAGGGCTATGACCACATTTCAGGGAAGAAGTTGATCACCCAATAGAATAAGAAAAAAAGTTCCCAGTATGGGGCAATAGAGCATTTTGAGATACATCAAGAAAGGGGGGAATCCTTTGTCTCAGGCAGAAAAATAATCTGAAATTACTAACTCTGGATGATCTGTAACACTAATATGAGCAGGCATACATTGTCATCATGGCAGATTTGCTCACTGCTGAGGTGTCTATACCAGCACCAATTCATTTTCAGTTTGTCAAACCTTTCCAAGAATGCAGAAGGTGGCTTTAGTCAGAAATCTGAAGAGCAGACCCTATTAACAAGATCTGAGGTAACCCAGGAATTTCACAATTATCTCACTGTATTGAAAGCTCTCCCCAAAAGACACTTCTTTCCTTTCCCCACATAGATGACTTAAGGCCAAATAACTAGTGAAAAGGAAGTATCATACTTACCACCTCCTTCAAGGGACGGAATTCTTTATCCAGAGAAACAATTCTGAACAGGACTGATGGAGAAGGGCAGACAGTGAGGTTCCACAGCACAGGCACAAACCAGAAAACAGCGTTTGCAAAAACAAATGGTACAACAAAGAACAGAGCTGTCCTCTGCTAAAGAAATTCCATTCACTAGAAAGCTAAGTCATGCTAGAAGGTTACTCATCTAAGAAATTACATGACTAAGAGGATGTTAAGAGCAAATCCATGACAGTGTGAACATCTTACTGATCATGGGCATCAGAATCTCATTAACTAGGACCAGCGTTAAATTTAAGTGGCCTTTTTCTCCTTTGTAAGGATACATTTTTACATTGGAATTCATGTAAGTCTTCTAATTTTATTATAACTAGACCAATTTCTTAGGAAGGATCAATGCAAGTAAATTATTTCAGCACTTGGCTGCAAGTTTGTGTTGGCTCTGGATGGATAGAGAATCCAGTGCCTCTTTTAGGACATTCATTTCTGTCCTGGCCAAAGTTAGGAGATCAATGGCCCGGAAGAAATAAATGGCTTATATAGTTCTCTCTGTCTTCACTGAGCAGAATCAGCTGTGGCTTTGAAAGCTATTTCATGACGTAGTCTGAAATTTGGCCTTGTTATCTACAGGACCAATACCCAGTCTTTCTCTGATTTTAATGCAGACCCTAACTGCATGGACCACAACTGCAGAGCCCTCGGTGACAGAGGAGTGTGTGCAGGTGCCATAGATACATGCATATGTCTTAAGTTTCCCCAGACTGTTCCCATATAGAGCATTAAAAACATAGGCCTTGAGGTTGTGGCTCTGACCAGTTGACATCTGTCCAGCTTGCTGAGGCGGGCAGTTAGAACAGCACTGCACAACCTGGGGCTAGGGAGGAGTGGAGGTGGGTCAGTCAAGTCCTTCAGTCATCCCAGAAAGGGATGATGCTTGGGAAGGAGAGGACACAAATTGAAAGCTAGTACAAAGTTTTGGCTCAAACGCAAAGTTCTGCCCCTTCCCCATACCTGTCTGTCCGGGCTTGTAGATGGGTTTGTCTGTCTGGACGAAGACCAAGCTCTCGGAATTCTTGACCAGCACCGACTTGCGGCTCCTGAACTGCAGAGTTGCCCCCTTCACTGTCACAGTGATAAATGTGACTGGTGACTGGCTGTTTAATTTTGGAATCTGAAGAGTAAGATGACAACTCTGTTATGGACCACTTTTAAAGGCTTTCTGAACTGAACTGGCCTTCATGAAGTAAGAGATCTAATATAATCCTGATGGACCCAACACAGAGGTGAAGGGAACTATAATCAGGAACAAGAGACTAATCTTTACTTGACACGTATTGCTACTCATTCCTACTGCTGTGCAGTGATTGTGCAAGTATTGTGCAGCAAGGGAACTCCCAGATCTGATACCCAGTTTTAAGAAATTCTTAGTGCCCTGACAAAAACTTTTCTGTCCTCTTCCTTTTGACATTTACAGGGACCTTCACAGACCTTGCAGAACATTTCGTTCTCCAACCCAGACATGACAGATCTCAATACTTCTCTCTCCAAGTGACAAAAATAAATCTTCAGCCTATATCTGACAAACCCAGAGATGAATGCCAAATAAGCTGTTCATTATCCTGAAGGCCAGTTCTTCAGCCTCCAGGCCAAAGACATAATCTAAGATGTAATCTGTGCTCTGAGCCAGATGACCAACTTTCCTAGTTGCCTACGATTTATAGGCAACTGTCTCTGGGGGGATATCAATTACATTAAGTTATGAATGGGGCTCTGAGCAACCTGCCCTAGGTAGAGATGTGCCTGCTTGCGTAGGGAGGTTGGACCAGATGACCTCCAGAGGGCCCTTCCAGCCTAGAATATTCCATGATTCTATTAATTTCCTGATTCACTTTTTCAGATATGGGAATCACAGAACTGTATTCTTACATTAATTCAGTGTACTATATCCACAAGGCAAAAAATATGTGAGTTCCAAAAGCTCTATCCCAATTTGAAGGCACTCAAGTGAAAATCTGTGGCTGCTGCAGGATGATGTGGAAGAACCATTTGAAGAAGCTGTTCACTAAACAGCCATCAGGAGTGTCAGTACTAAAACCACCTCTTTCTCCTGGCCTCTCCTCCTCCTGTCCAAGACAGGGGCTGGCTTTCCAGGATTCAGTGTTTCCCATTCAAGTAGAATGCTAAGGAGATCTCAGCAGTGACATGGTGTTGAGGATGGACATGAACATACCTTTGAGCAAGAGGGAAGTGAATACCTACACAGTGTTACACTGCTTTTACTCTTCAGTGCTCTCTACAGTTTATGCCTGGCACAAGGGATCTGCCCACAAGGATGAGATACTCACAGAGAAAGGGATGCAGGTGAACACGTCCTTCTCAGATACCACGTCATCAATCAAGCTCCTGTTTCCCCCTTGATACTCAAGGGTGGCACTCAACGTCACAGACTCATTCAGGTGGGTCAGCTGAACACAGACTTTCTCGGGAGAATCGGTGTGTATCAGAAAGGGCAGTAGCACCATATACTGCCTAGGAACAGGGAATAAGGACAGGTCAGAGGAGCAGGAACAGGTAAAAGAAGCTGTACAGAAATAACAAATAAACCAATCCAAGGGCTACAGCCTTCACTGGAGGGAGAGGGCTGCATTTTCTAGGAGTGTAACAAGATTTCCAGCATGTCTGTAACAGCAGGGGAAAGCAGAGAGGCCAGGCTCGTAAAATACCACAGGAAATCCTCAATGCAAAGGTCTGGAACGGATATATTAAGGGATATGTTTTTCCAGGTTCTGGCATGACTGCAGCACTTCCTCCTGGGACCCTGAACAACACCAGAAGGGAAAAGTCAATTGTCACCTTTGCTAGACACTGTTTGTAGGATTCAGGAGCTACACAAGTGTTGGTACCCAGTGAATAAACTGCATTCGGCCAATGACTACATGCTGCAAGCTCTGCAGCACTACTGGCATTCCTTGTAGAGACCAAAAACTGCCACAGAGTGGGGCCAGGTCTTAAGGAAAAAAAAAAAACAAAAAACCTGGAGCAAATTTCATGTTTCCAGGGAAGTAAGCCATTCTGTCTCAGCCTCAGCAGGAGGTCCCTCTTCAGTGCTACCCAGCCTCCCTCCCAGCAGAGTAACTTGCCAGCGGTGTTCTGGTGCTCAGCACTTCACCTGGGAATAAAACCCAATGCAACTAATGGCAACAGGGCTCCCTTCTGAGTGGGCAAGGACTGGTCTCTAATGGGCATCCCCAGAGGAGCAAGCACCTGGAATAAGAGCCCTCAACACTTCAGCAGTGAGGTAGGGAATCCGCATTAGCGGTAGGGGAGGCTCTGACACCTTTATGTCCATCAGCTGGTCGACAGGGAGAAAGCTCTCGCCCTTTAGATCTCAACCCTGCTGTCTGCTGACCCTGCTTTGGATGAAAGTGCTGCAGCACAGACTCACTTTGCTGGAAAAGAAAAGATATTGCCAAAAAGCCAAAGGAGAGAGTCTCTGGGGTGTCAGGACCCCTTGTGTGCTGCTCCTGACATATGTGTACACATGCGCACATAATGCTCCCTTCACATACAAACAAGGCAAAAGGAGGTGAAGAAGGGATGCAGTGCAGTCAATAAACCTTCACAGACCTTAACAGTCACAGTCTGACAGTGACACATAACCCTGGGTGAGAAGGGAATTTTCATTCCATTCGTTGAGATGAAAAATGTGAATTAAATAAAATAAAGCCAGGTCTGGTCATGTCAGATCTATCATTTGTTCCTTGTTTTTCTCATTATCATCTCCCATCTCCTGGGCATTTCAGCCTGGGAGTAGAGTAGTCAACCCCAAATGAAATCGTTCCTTGTCTTTTCAAAAAAGTCCATCTCTCAAGAAAAACTGAAATGTAAACAGCTATAAAAGATCTCTTTCAAAAGAACCAGTTTTGAACAGAAGAGAAAATGTTGTTTAAATCCTGCCAATTCATTGAAGCAACAAAAGATATGCTCATAGACCTTTCCTTTTTTTTTTTTTTCCTTGTTTTGTTTTGGTTTTTTTTTTTTTTTTGTGAAGTTTTACTCATATCTCAGTTTCAAAGACTGTTTTGGGTCCCCCTGTAGCACTAAAGTTGCTGTTTGTAGAAGCCACTTTACCCAGCCCTGGTGTCTTTATTCCTGGGTAAAAGAAAGCAAGGAGAAGATAAGAGACAAAGCAACAGACACAGGAACACAACCCAGGTCTCCTGCCCACCCAGAGACCCCCCTGCATAGCTTACGGCTCTATGGCAGGCAAGGCATCTCCAGGAAGGAAGAAGAGGAGAAGGAGGAAGATGTTTGATTTGATGAGCAGCCTGTCCTTCCCCATGGTGCAGAGCAGCATGTGATGAGTCGAGTAGACATCTAGCCCAGTCCAGTGCTGCTTGTACTCCCCTTCTGCTCTCCCTTTATACTCTCCTCTGCAAACAGGAGCTGGAGGAGATAAGGGCTGGGGGCCAGGGCCCATCCGGAAATGGGGAGAGGCTGTAAGGAGGAGCTGGAACTAGCAGCTCTGAGTCTGGGCACAAGGCCAGGTACTGGGGGGGAGAGGGAGGGGGGGATGCCCAGCAGGCCGGAGCTGTGTCTCTTTTGGGTTAGGGCAGCAAGCAACAGAGGAGGAATTGTGGTAGCTAAAGGAAAGAAGGGCTACCAGCAGAGAATAGGGAGAAGGCCTTCATTTCTGGTAGGGATCCCTCTATGGAGATGAGCACAGTGCTGGTCATGGAGGCTGATGGAGAAGCAGGAGCATTTTGCTTTCTTTGAAACTAGGAGAAGGAGACTGGGCTGGGGTTTGGGAGATGAGTGGGTGTGTCTAACCCCCACTTACAGGCAGGAGCTGGAAACTGGGAATGTAAACTCTGGAAATCTTCCCCCTCCACCCACACTGCTCCCTTGTGCTCTCCATTCCTGGTCCCACCACAGCTAATGCCAGGAAAAGGGGCCAGAGAGTGCCTGGAAAATCAAGTTGTCTAAGATAATCTGGCCTTCACCCCAACAGAAATGGGGACAGTGACATGATGGGAAGCTGCCAAAAGTTCAACCCATTAACAGTATGTAACACATTAACCAGTTCCCCAGAGCAGCAGCTGACCTCACACAGGGCAGATGTGACCTGAGTCTTACATTCCCTGTGCTAGTTCTTGTTCCAGGTCATGTTATCAGCACATCTTGATCAAATTATTGCTGTTTGATGAAGTCCTTCATGGTTTCATTATGTGAAAATCCATATAATGCACTGTGATGGGTGATGTTGTACCAGAGAGGGAAATTTCTTTTTGATCGTTGTCTTTATTGTACTTATCATGGTCTGCAGCAGGACAATCAATAGCTATGGTAATTATTACCATTGCAAGTGGCATAGAATATCTGTCTTACTTATAGTCCTAACCCAAACTCCAAAGAACTGGAGATCTGTTGTAGAGGACCTAAAGCATAATTTGGGGATTAAAAAGGGTGCAGGATAAAATTATTATCTGTCTGTCCTTCCCCTCTCTGATTGCATCATCAGAAGATTGGTAAGCTTAGGAACTTTGGAGTTAAGAAATCCAAATGTAATGAGATAACAAACCTTCATCACAGACCTCATTCTGCCCTGCAGTGACCTGCATGGGAAAGGAGAGGGTAGTAGTGTGTGTCCAGTTCCTTGGAACTGCACAAAATAGAGTATGGGCTTCTGCTCTGCCTTCTCCATCTGACGCCTACAAGTTGCTCTGCATGCCCAAAAGAAATTGTGACCCAGGAAGCTCTGCCTCACCCGCAGAGAGGAGGATTTGTACATGGGGTGGTCAAAGCCATTTTGAAGACGATGCTTTACACTGGTCTGAACAGGTTGGGAGACAGACTGAACACGGACCTTACAGAAAAGTGGTGCAGAGCTCCCTACAGCAGAGGAAGCCAGTGCTATCCTCTTTGGCAAAGAGCCAAACAGCTCACACAGCTTACAAGCCAGCTCCAAATCATTAGGACCTTGGTCAAAAATGTGCTGTGTAGCCAAAAAAAAATGAAGAGAAATATTTTCAGTCAGTTGAAGGGGCCAAGATTTTAAAGGCTTGAGGATCCCAGTAGGTACCAATGAACATGCATAGATACTGAAATGACTTTTAAAAGCAGCCCTCAAGCTTCTTGGTCTGCATTCCATTCCCAATGGGCCCCAGCAGACTAATTTCAAGGGTCTCTTCATGGCCCATATCATTCAACTTGTAGGTGGTGGCACAGACAAGGCAGGGGCAATGAGGTTTCCCTGTCTCTCCTGCCATTTCCACCTGCTGTAAGTGCAACTGAGAAGCCAACAGACTTTCTAGAGCTTTTTGGCTAGATTTTAAGTGGATAATTCTAAAGTCCTCAAGAAATCTCCTCCAAAGTCTTGGCCTATCCATGAGAAGAGTGTGTTTTAGTATTATCTTTCTGGGATTTCTCCCAGTCATTCTCAAGCTCTGTCATTTAGCATAGCTCAAAGAGACAGGTACCTCAGTTGTGCAAGAAGTGCATGAAGTATCCTTCATTCCTTGATAGCATCATAGAAGTGCTGGTTGGAAAGGAGCTCTGGAAGTTATCTAGTCCATCCTTTCACTTAAAGCAGGACTGTTTGCCAACAGTATCAGTTGTGATTTTGTCAAGTCAAATCTTGAAAGCTTCCAAGGATGGAGAACATCCCATTTCTCCAGTGATCTGTTCCAGTGTTGCACTAATCTCCAGCGAAGACATCTTCCCTCACATCCAGTCTGAACTCCCCAGGCCACAGTTGCAGCCATGGCCCCATGTTATACCTTCTGCCCCTACCAAGAAAGGTCATGTTCCAACATCCTTGTCACTGCCTTTCAAGTGTTTGTAGGCAGCTATTTAATTGCTCCAACCTCCTCTTGGTCAGACTAAACAAGACCAGCTCCTCCTGTCACTCCCTGTGGGTCATGCACTCCATAGCTTAGCAGTCCTCCATTGGACCCTCTCCAGTTTCTCCACATTCCTCTTGAACTGGGGGTGCTGGGGGTCAGCAGACACAGTTCAAGTGCAGCCCTCAGAAATAACATGGAGAATGAGGGTTATAACTTAACCCAACCTGATAGACATGCTCCTCCAGCATTTATTCATCACTGCCTACAGAATTCATCCAACAAGAGCTTACTTTCAAGAAAATCAGTACATATCAATCAGCTGTATCAAAAAGTTCTAGCTAGACTATTAAAAGCTCTGCCAAAGATATTTGTTCAACTGCTTTTTAAGGAAATAAACATGCTTGCTTCAAATCTCTTTAGCATTGCAAAAACTTGAACCCAGAGAGGAATCATGGGCATTGTTAGTAAAATCCACAGCTGAAAATCCCTTCCCTTCTAAGAACAGCCAACTTTTAAGGCAACCTAATGTATCTATTTATTTTATATTCGCCTCCTTTGCAGCGAGGGCACATCACTGGCTCCCAATTCACTTGGTGTTCACCAGGACCCCCAGGTCCTTTTCTGCAAAGCTGCTTTCTACCTGGGTCACACTCCAGCAGGTCCTGGTTCATGGGACTGTTACTCCCTAGCTGCAGGACTTTGACCTTCTCCTTGCTGAACTTCATGAGGCTCCTGTCAGCCCATTTCTCCAGACTGTCTCTCCCAGAACAAACACACACCTCAGAACATCTACCGCTAACCTGCTGCTTGCCAAGGTTTGTGACTGCCCCCAGAAACATTCCTGTGCTCTGTGTCATTTGTGCGGTGAGGAGGGTGGACAGAGCAGACCAGAGCTGCTGAGTGTGCTTCAGAGACCATTCATATGGGCCCAGTGACATACAGCCACTGGTGTACAGTGGATGTGCTGGACATGTACAGTCAAACCCTCAGACTGTTAACAGCAGAGATTTTGCATCGGGGCTGCCCAGCATCAGGCAGTCCTGTCAGAGTTACTGCTCTGATTGTACTGGACTATAAACTGCAATTCCAGACCAAGGATAAATTGATAATAGGAAATTGCAATAAAATATCACAGAATCGATATGATTGGAAAAGACCTTTAAGATCATCAGGTCCAACTGTTATCTATCTCTGTATAAATATATTAGGATAAATAGGATAATGAGAAATTAATAACATTTCTCTTCCGTTGGAACAAAATCTCTCAGCGGTGTGGCATGACAGCATAGCTTGCCAAGGGACAGAAATACAGCTAAATTAGTTCACTTTATGAGAAAGGTTGAAATGTTTATGACCGTGAGATTCTTGTGCTATCTCTGGGGCTGGAGATCTGCTAAGCTGTCAGCCAAACAGCTGAAAGAGGGAGTCTTGTGAAGATAAGATGGCCCTGTTTCAGCTAAACCAACAGGCACAAACAAATATTAAAGGCCAGAGTGTCCAAGTGGAGACCTTTTTGTAGTTAATGGCAAAATTAATACTAAATTTTACGTCCCTGAGTATGGTAATGAGCCTAAAGGAGTACCTGCTAAACATAAATGTCTGTGTTGCTCATCTCTCCACCCAAATCGTGCTAAACATCACCTAGAAGGCAGGGACAGACAGAATTAGGATATCTAAAGCACAAAGGGAATACATCTCTCGGCAGGGAGAAGACTGAAAAGTCTAGCAGAGATGGTCAACGGGCTGTGCTCCTCTTCCTCCACCCAAGACAGGGACACCTTCTTGGTAAGAATTGTGCCTTCAATATACAGCACACCTTTTATTTCTATTATCCATCAGCACTGTAACTCAGGCCTGCACCTCTGACTGCATCAGATGTTACCCAGGAATTCTTTACTTGAGCTCGACGACCCTTTACAGTCAGTGCATTTATCAAGGGCAATTCCAAACCTCTCCATTGCTTTAATAAATCAAACCTATCTGCTTCACTTTTAAACTGTCTCAGCATAAGTCCTCAGCTGGACTCTGAAACAGGTAACTACTGTTTCAGTGGGAGCCCCACAGTGGGCTGTGAAATAGACACACTCCTGTTGGTTGCAAGCCCCTCAGCCAGGGCCCTGAGAGAGGACTCTCAGACCTATCTTAGACTTGACAAAATTGCTCAGAGAAACCCTTGGGCTCTGGCAGGCAAATGTCTCCCTCCCACCCTAAATGTGACAGATGGAAAAAAAAAATCCAGGCTTGTGGAAATGCAACCTATTGTCCCACCCGTAATGTTCACTGTGGGTTTATGATGTTCACACTCTTCCCCTGTCTCTGCTCTATCTCAACTGAAAGTTCCTTGTAGTAAGGGTTTGTCCCCTGCTTCCTCTCTCTGTGGTATGAAACTGTAGAGATGGAGAGGGAAATATATTCTTGGTTGATTCACTAATAACACACGATGAACTGCATTCCTATGACTCCCGAAGTCCAGCCTCTTGACTCGTTTGTTGAAGTTGGCCTATAAAACATGGCATGCAGCAGGTTCCTCCAACAGAGGGAAGTAATGATATGGGTAAAAACTTTAGCATCAACAAAGCTGGCTTGGTAAAGTGACAGAAATAGGAGTAGTTCAAGGAAAACTTGAGTCTGCTGGAGGTTTGGAGGTGTTTGTACTTCCCTGACAAAAAGAGATTGAACAGGCACTTTGCAGCACAGGCATGGATAGCTAGGGAAGTCTTGCTTATGTAGGGAAGTCTCAGCAGAGAGAATGGATAACACTTGTAAGTAGCAGTAGTAAGAAATCAGCTGGACCAGGGAGGTTTTCCTCATGCGGAGAAATGGGTAATCTAAGGAAAATGAATGTTTCTCAAGGAACTGGGATTTGCCTAAGCAAGTGTGAGAAGCTGGGACATACTCCTAGTCGAGCAGAGACCTGGCTTTGCAAGCCCCTTCAGAACATCATACAATGCAACTTCTGTCCAGGGACTGGAAGCTGTCCACGTTCATTGGACCTGAGCTAATAAGCCCTGGCTTGCACAAAACCAGAAGAAGTACGTCTGCTCTACTTTGGCAGACATGCCTCACCTCCTTAGTGATCAGCTCTACCCATTTTTTAGTGGTCATACGTGCCCCTGCACCCAGTAAGCACCTGCTGGAAAATGAGCAGTACAACAGATGGCTTCTGGTTTCACCAGCACAACTCAGTTTCTTCGGCAGAGAGAGGAAGTGTGCGTTGAAAACAGAGTGAGAAAGAGATATCTGTGCATGAACACAGGGAGTGGCAAGGGTCACTGAGCAGGAGGAGCGGTGGCAGGGCATTGTTTTTGCAAAGAAAGAGTTTCTGGAGAGTGGGGATATGTCTGTAGGTTTGTAGGAAATAAGTACAGTGACTGCACAGTGCTGCAGTCCTTTCCTGTAATCTTTCACATCAGCCTTTTTTGGGAAAAGAGAGGGGTGGTGGAGAAGGCTGTCTCCTAACACCCTTCATAGGATGATTCTGAGTAGCTGACAGTGACTCTCACCTCTCCCTTTTACCCTTCTTTGCCTGCTGGGAACTTCTAAGGTGTTTACTGAAACTGGAAGTTGCACTACAATGTCACAGTCATAAATCCTTCCTCTCCTTTAAAGTCAAAATATGAGTGGCAGAACTGCTAAGCTGTCAGTCACTGAGGCATCCACAAGATAATGGAAGATTCTCAAAGAATAAGAAAACCATTACCATTTCATTGGTCTCACTGATGACCACGACATGAACACCCTGTGCCCAGCAGGATTCCTGTCTGGAATGCCAGTCCTTCTTCTCTGTGGAGGAATAGCAGCTCCCTCTGTAGGCCTCCTACTGCTCAGGGCAGCGTGGGTGGGAGTCATCTGTAAAGGAATCAAAATGAATCATAGAATTGTCAGGGTTGGAAGGGACCTTAAGGATCATCCCATTCTAACCCCCCTGCCAATGGCAGGGACACCTCCCACTAGAGCAGGTTGCTCAGAGCCCCATCCAGCCTGATCTTAAAAACTTCCAAGGATGGGGCCTCCACCACCTCTCTGGGCAACCTGTTCCAGTGTCTCCCCACCCTCATGGGG
>JANIJG010021178.1:0-36726 GCA_024611175.1 Megaceryle torquata
TTTTTATGTAATGCCTCCTATGTTCACAGTTCCATAAGTGAGATAGCCTCCTAACTTACACTGTCCGTTTGTCAGATTTGTGAAAAAAATGCATTACTCAGCAGTTACAGAACAAATTTAAATTAAATATGACATAGCTAGGAAATGAGAAAGGGATAAAAGCTGGTTAAAAAAGTCTGATAATGGAGACTCTAGTTCTGATGACTAAGTGATACAAGATCTAAAGCCTTTTCCAGGTTATTGAGAGTTTTATTCTCTTACAGAGAGAGAGCGAGCGAGAAGGGAGGGCAGGGGGGAAGAAGAATCTGTGGTCTGTAAATGATCAGCACAAAAAATAAATTATGGTCAAGTAACTGAACTTTTCTGATGTGTAAATTGAATCATTCCCACATGCTGGTGTTTTATAATTAAAAGACCCTTTTCACTGTGGGAAATTTTACTGAATTTTGTATTAAAAGAAGAAACAAACCATCAATCAGGAGGAGGTAGGGGAACTCAAAGAACTCAACCTATTAAACTTGAAGAATGTAGTCGAATTCTGAATGACTTGCTCTAGGTAACTGTAGCTCTTTTAAGGCAGGATACTGTACAAACATTAATGAGCAGAAGACATATCTGATCACATTCTAAAATCTTTTGTATCCATACAGAAGAACACACTTTCCATTTGGTGTCACAAGATACAGAATATGGTTTTAAATGAACCCTTTTTGTGAGGTTCACAAGCTTTGAATTACTTGACTTTGGTTATCATTCAGAAAAATCACTGAGCTAAAACCAAAGGGAAAAAAAAACCCAAACCACAAACAAACCAACAAAATCCAGGTACTTGTTAATTCAGTACACTTGCTACGTAAGTACTGATCAGACAGATTAAGGTTTGCTCACAGACAGATTGCTGCCAAATACAGACATTTCTGAGTAGCCACCAACAGCTGCCACTTCAGAGCTCTGGTACCTTATATGCTTTCAGCTGAGTTGAGGTCATGGCTACAACTGACATTTGCAAATTATTAACCCAAAGAGGGGCATCATTAAAAAACATCACAATACGGCATACATAGGCAACAGTAGTTTCTTGTGGAAACCTGAATTCTCATAAGAGATTTAATAGTTAATTTTGAGAATCTACTTATTAAATTATGTTCTATTTTTGATACATCTGGTAACAGGGTAGAGAATTTATCATCCTTCTTGAACAAAATATTTACATTTGTTAAAGTTAGCACTACATGAATTTATCCCATTTTATATTTTGGCCTATACTGTTATTTCAACAACAGTAAATTAGATACAGCAGCATAAATATTTGAAAATGAGTAAGTCAGTAGAACACTGCATACTGAACACATTCTGGCCTATTGTAATTTTGTAGTTTGCTCTTAGATAATTGTGCATCACTTAAAAAGCAACAATGCAATATATGGGTCCCACCAGAGCTTGAGTCGGTAGGATCTTTCATCTTACCTTCAGCTTTCTATGTGGTGGGTCTCTGATGATCCAGGAATCTGCAATGAGAAAAGATTATGAAGAATTTGGTCAGCAAACACAATAATTAAACATTTAGAAAAATAAATTATTACAAAATACCACACTAAATTTAAAAATCAAAGATTTAGATGATAGTTTGTGGTTTAGGCTCTGTACCATTATTTTCCTATTTGTATTGAGATATACAATGTATTCATAAACTGTATCTTTCCTAAAATCTAAATGAGATGCAGATTATCTGTAATAAAATATTTATTGTAGCTGCTGCTGGATGGACATGTTACTATACTGTAAAATGCAATTTTATTTGTTTGAGCCATATGGAAGTGTTGATTCTATGTTGAATACTAAATGTAAAAAAGGGCATTTTGGAGATCCATGTTCATTGCACCTCATTTACTTTCACATTTTATTCCTCCAGGTCATACATGAAAAAGGTTCTTTCCTTTATGCTACTGTGGAAAACTGATCCTGAGAATTTAATACAATTTTTAAGAGAAAAGTATTCCTAGCTTTAGAACAGATGATAGGAATTTTCAATTGCAACCTGGCAATTTTGTTGATGTATGCACCAGCAAATATGTTATAAACCCCTCAGCCATAGCTTTGCAAAACCAATGTATTCAACAGTAATAAACATTAAACATATGGAAAAGATAAGGATTAATTTTTAAAGAAAAAGAAACCTAATGGTACTTAGAATATATACAAAGATCTATTTTCAGACGGTATTTTTCATAAGTATTACAAGCTTACAATGTTCTGAAGTTAACTCCAAAATGATTTTCCGTTTTAATAATCATGAATTTGTGATCATTTCACACATAAAGACTGAGTATTAATAAATTAAATAGATACATGGAATAAAGCCCTTACCAACAACAATAGTACCTGAAAATCATGTTTCGTTCTTATCTCTTGCATTTAAATTACGTTCACATTGTACTGTCTGTCAAAAAGAGAAGGAAAAAAAATGTACAATGTGTCTTGAACAGCAAAACAATTTTTTGTTTCTGGAACGCCCCATGAAACAAGAATCCAAACACACTACACAATTTTTCTGAGCCTTTAAAAATGCTGTGATTTTGCAAGCGATAATAATAACTCAAGATGATGGATCGAATGTGAAAAAAATGTACACTTCCTGTATTTGTGTAAATACTTTTTCCTATGACAAAATGTTTTCATTACACTGTGCTTTCAGAATTTTAAAAATGTAGTGTGAAGGAGCATTTCACCAGTAATCTTTTGTAGTTCAAGGAAAATAGGTGAAGTGTAAAAGCTCAACATTTTCTGCCTTTTTTTTTTTTTTCCTTTTTAAAAGGCAGATATTGATCTGACTGATCAAAGAATCAGAAGAAGGGGTATCAATATGATCCAAATAGTGGTTGTGTATGTGTTTTGGCTGGAATAGAGTGAATTTCCTTCATAGTAGCAAGTGTGGTCCTATGTTTTGGATTTGTGACCACACCAGTGTTGATAACATGGGGATGTCTTAGCTGTTGCTGAGCAGTGCTTACGGAGTCAAGGCCTTTTCTGTTTACACTGCTCAGCCAGTGAGTCAGCTAGGGATGCACAAGAAGTTGAGAAAAAACAGCTGATCTCAGCTGACCAAAGGGATATTCCACACCATGGAAGGTTGTGCTCCCCAATAAAAGCTGGGGCAAGAAGTAGGAAGGAGGGGATGTTCAGAGTGTACCAGATGACCATAAAGCACAATGAAGCCCTGCTTGTTGCCTGGAAACGCCTAAGCTTCTACCTACTGGATGGGAAACAGTGAGTTAATTCCTTATTTTGTTTTGCTTGAGCACACCATTTCTCCTCTACCTATGAAAATGTCTTTATCTCAGCCCATGAGTCTTCTCTCTTCTGCCCTATGATTTTCCTTCCTGCCTCACTTGGTGGCAGGAAGCAAGTGGCTGCGTGGGGCTTGGCTGCCTGCCAGGGTTAATCCACAATGAGGCAAGTCATTCTTAATACTGTCTTTAAACTTCTGGCAGGCACAGTTTAAGAAACAAAACAAGCACACTATTTTTAGCTTTTGGGGAAACCAGACTCCATACTACATTAGATCATAATACTGATTGGCTGTACAGTCTGGAAAAAGTAGGTGAATATTGGATCTGTGCATCCAAGTTTGTGACCTTTTTATACTAAAAGGGGGCCTGTAAGAAAGATGGGGACAAAGGGAATAGTTTTAGACTTTAAAAGGGTAGATTTAGACTAGATACAAGGAAGAAATTTTATACAGTGAGGGTTGTGAAACACTGAAACAGGTTGCCCAGGGAAGTGGTAGATGTCCCATCCTGGAAACACGCAAGGGCAGGTTGGACAGGGCTCCGAGCAACCTCATCTAGTAGAATGTGTCCCTGCTCACTGCAGGAGGGTAGTTGGACTAGATGACCTTTAAAGGTCCCTTCCAACTCAAACCACTCTATGATTCTCAGTTCTACCTGAACCTAGTTACTTCCTATAGCATCTGTAGATACCAAACGGGATAACAGAGGTCAGTGCAAACTCTCTCACATGCTACTAAGACACAAAACATGTTGTCTTAAGTTTATGCCTTGGACTGTAAATGAAAATGTATTTTTTTAATGTATGTGCTGACATATATAAAAAATAATACATAATATTATGTTATGCACAGTTACTATAAACATGAAAGAAGCTTAAATATCAAAATAAAATTGTAGCAATATGGGGACAAGGTACTAAAAAAACCAAAGGCTCAATATTAAAAATGCTCCATGACCAGTGACCTGTTAGCAAATCATTGATTCACACCATTTGAGAACTTTTGTGCTTATTATAAGCACAAAATTAAATACAAAATAAATGGACTTGTGCCTCATTTCCCAACTGAGTGTCTTAAGCATTCATATTTATGTCATCAGAATATCTGAAACATAGATCTTCACATAGTCTGCTTCAGGAATTTTGAAACCCAGACAGCAAAAGAACTTGAAGGCAAACCTGAAATCTTAATGTGTAGAGATCTATGGCAATTATCTTAAATTTCCTCCTTGTGTTTTCTATATGCGTTATCAGTTGCAGGAATTTAATCTTCCCCCTCTGAAGGGTGGGACAATGAGTTATAAGCAATAACTTCACAAGTGTCAAAAATAGATATTTAAATTCAAATAAAAGCAGGAATTCTTATAAATCCACTCTCTTCAATATGTCCTGTTTCTAGAGGTAGGTGCCTCTTTGCTCAATATTTTTCCCTTCCTGATTCCATTTCTTAGGTGCCTAAGTATCCTGATTCACTTAACTCTTATTTCTGAATATATTCCTAGCATTGCACACTTGAAAGTCAAGCTTGGTGACACTCACTGCCAACATATTTAACTCCCTTTGATGCTCTGATCTTCATTTACTGGAGCATGATCAAAGACTGCTGCCCCCAGAAACTTGGGAAGGAAAACTGAAAATAGCAGCCCAGTTAAAGTCCAACAAATAACAATGGAGGCTCATTCCTGATCAGCTACTGGGGGACTCAGGTGTGGAATTCTTCAGTTGCACCAGAATCATTCTGGTTAATCAGTCTGCTGGTTTTAACAGGAAATGTACTATTCAGCACAGGGGTTGTGATCAGAAATTTTAAAATTCAGAAACTGGACTGTTAATCTCCACTAGTTTAGCTCATGCATAAACCCTCAAACAGACCTGGGACAACAATTCCAGCATTGTGGAAGGCACTGCTGCGCAAGAAAAGGAAGAGGAAATAATTGTTATCAGAATGTTTAAACTGCCAATCTTCACAAGAAAATTAAAATTTCATCTAATTGTTCCTAACTAGCTTTTGAAAGAAGACAAGGGAGGTCATGTATGATGACCCTAGTCCAGAAAACAAAGCAGCAATACCATTTGCCTGGCCTCAGCTGCCTCTCCAGGAAGCAGCAGGTGTTCCATAGGTCCTAATCCCTCTGGGACAAGACACATATATTTACACAATGGCATCAGTTTCTAGCAATCCTCCAGAGACAGTGATTTTTGCTTAATCACCCACACAAAGTCAATGGAATATTTCTTATATGTCATGAGATGGAACCTTTCTCCCCATGGAGAAAATGCAAAATAGAAGAGATAGTAAAACATCAGTGCTATTTTATGTAAAAGTGACTCAAAAAAGCTTATAAAATCTTCCTATCGCCTGCCAGATAAAACACCGAAATGATCCAGCACATCCTTAGTCTTTGACTATCAACTTTAAATGTCTATTGACTCGGAACTTGAGTGATTTTACTGCTATGTTAACATCTATGTCAAACCACATGTTGATTTGACTCGGGGAAGAATACCTCACGCACCAGAAATATAGCTTTTGGTTTCAGGACACTGAACTGGAAGTTCATCTCCTGCTCAGTTGTATGCTGGGATGATAAAAATGGGTAGTGACTTTTTCCATACAAACATTTTCTCTCCACCTTTGTTGGTAAGGACTCTTGAAAACCCTAAGTAACAACAACACCCTAAGTAACAACAACTCAAGTGTAAGTATATCAAGAAGGAGCTAGCGTATGGTAGAGTTGATGTTATCTAACAAACAATTTATGGCACGGAAACTAAGTAGGCAACTACCTTCTCACAGAATGGGACTCTTCACACAGAATTTCAGTAGAAGTTATTTGAAGAGACTGGAGAGGGTTAGACATTTATCATCATCTCAAAGAAGCACCCTGGCTATTATGTGAATAATGCTCTTTAGTAAATTGTATGAGTCATGTCCCTAGACACAGATCACATAAGGCATTTTTATTCACCAGTTTATTGAGCTGAATCATTGGCACAATTGATCCAGTAACAAATGAATTAGAAAGAGCCAAGAGTTGCAGTTCTATGGAGAATAAATAATGTTTGGTTCTCAGCACTAGCCTCATTCAGCATGAAAGAATGAACCTTACAGCCTGTAACAGTAAGCACCAGTCTGCTACCATAATCCCAACCACTTGATGAACCAGAAACCACAGTGCCTGTGCTCAGCCTAGAAGGTCTGGTGTAAACAACTATCTAAAACCAAAAGGCACAGTGAGAACAGATTTCTTGGGTCCAGGTAAATCCAACTGAGTACAATTAATGTAAAAACTAAAATAAAAAAATAAATAATATAGTTATATGTAAAAATATATGCATCCATATATATATAAAGTTTTCTATAAAAGTATAGAACTATAATAGTTTGCCTAGAAAAATATACATAAAAGACTAGTTTTACATATAACTAATTACATATATATGTATTTGTATATACCTATATAATTTATCTGTCTATCTTTGATTATACATACCTACATATCTAAAGCTGTTCTGTAGAAAACTGTTCAATTTTGGTTGTGTTACAAGACAATATATGTAATAATAAATGTGTGTATATGTATTTTATAATATGGATATATTTTATAACCTTGTCACAGTAGAACTTAACATAACTGTGTATTAGTAATAAAGCTTTGCCTCTTTCTACATAAGCATGTTTTATTTTTATTTAATTGTAATAGGAATTTTATTTCATTACAGTCTATAGGGTACCTACAGAACCTCAACATGCTGTTAATTTATTTGGTTATTAACAGTGACATGCTTCCACTAGAGCTCCTGACAGTAAATATGAACAACAGTTTTGAAAGACAGCCTTGCAATATGCAACATTTTAATCTTAAAATGTCTTTACTTAGAAACTATGTAATTCAGCTCATGAGTGACTGTTTGGCTTTTTTAATCAAAGGTTATTTAGTGCATTTTCTATGTCTATAATACCCTTTTCCATAGAGCAGATTCTTAACATATTATTTTCACGTTCACGGTATTACTGGTAAAACCTGCTGAGTTGCAACCTCACAGCTATAAAGATGCCAGTTACCTGTCATACATGCTTAAAATAATTGGTATCATAGGAAAAGTAACACAGCATAAAGTAACATTAAAGAACAGGTGTCTCTGTGATAAAATGCAGAACATATGTTAAAAATATGTGTAATAATTAGAGCACTGTGTCTTCCATTTCATATTAAAACTGGCATTGCTTAAACTATTTGTAAGTATGATTTTCATGCTCTAACTACTGGATCTTGTGAACAAAAAACTTCTTTTTTTCAAATGCATGTTCACCCATAGCATGTGACTTTTTCCAATTTCACAGCACTTTATCCCACACAAAGTCCACTATCAAAACCAAACAGAAAACCAAACTGCACTTTGATTGTGAAATACCTACTGGAATTTTTTTTAATAGAAGGACAATAGCTGCCAACATGATCGAAAAGGGTAC
Source organism: Megaceryle torquata (assembly GCA_024611175.1). Taxonomy (NCBI): domain Eukaryota; kingdom Metazoa; phylum Chordata; class Aves; order Coraciiformes; family Cerylidae; genus Megaceryle; species Megaceryle torquata. The sequence goes on from JANIJG010021178.1 coordinate 7,763, forward strand.
ATAGCTTCACATGTTAGAATATCATTTAAGAATCTGAATTAACTACTATGTGTTCATATGTTCAATTTAAACAGGGGAACTGGTGAAATCTATCTCCTTCAGCTCAAAAATCCCAAGTTGTTTCATTTCTCTGTTACAGTTTATCTATGTGATATCTGCATGACTTACCTGTGTGATTTATCTGTGTGATACAGGTGATACTGCTCTGGCAGAGGGGTTGGACTGGATGATCTTTTGAGGTGCCTTCCAGCCCCTGACATCCTGTAATTCTGTGATCCACTTTCCTATTTCTATTGTACTGAGAAATTGTAATGAACTGCAAATTTCCTTCAAACCATTTAATTTGTATGGTGCCATAGTATTTCCACCAACTCTGCAACTTATGCAGAAATATAATCACTTTCTGGTAGGTGATCAGGTTGGTATTAGGTAAGTTGTAATTAGAGCAGAAAATTCAGTGAGAACTGCTGTGTCTTATCTGTTTTAGAGGCAGCATAAAAGCCTCAAATAAATAAAAACGGAATAAAATTAATTCTTGTCAAAGATTTCTTGCAATGGATGCCACAAAAGTAATATCCAAGTCTAAGCTGAAATATGGAAAGTCAAAATGAGTCCTTGTTCACTAAAACTAATCACCCTAGGCTAAACCCATGTGTGTTTTGGGATGTAATGTTCTTTGCACTTCTTTTATTTTTGAAGTCTTTTTAGAAAGGTGTAAAACAGTAAGGATGAGAAAAGAGGGGCTAAGCCTTTAAAGGTTTTGACGGTTTGCTCTTCAACACCTATAACTGGATTTACTGAAAGAAACCAAGTGAAATACTTAAAAAGCTTATGCTGATCCACAAACATTTGCCTCAAGCATATTTCTTTTTTATCAATCTCTTTAATAGTACTTTGAGAGAATTGAAATTTTGTCTCCAGCTTATTTTGGAAGTTTTGAATAGAGCATATAAAAGAGGGCAGGCCTTAAAATACAAGAAGTGTTTTGGGAAAAACAGTGCCATAGATAAATATGGTTACTGATAGACACCAGTGGGATATAATTGCCCTTGTCAACCTTGAACACACAGTGACTAAATATCAGGAAAAAAGTCAATATGACACCAACCGTGCACTTAACTATGGTGTTTCTATGTTCACATGGAGAACACAAAAATCAATTTATTGTGTGAGAGCTACAATCCTTTCAGAATTCAGTCAATCCACTGATTTATTAATGGTATTGACTACACTAAACTAAACACGTAATATGAAGACTTGCCATGTCAAAATGTAGCTCCCAGTTTCTATTTTAAAGCTTTTATTTTCCTCTTTGGAATGTGAATTATCCTTGAGACCAACTCTACTAATATAAATGGGAATTCTGCAAAAAGATCTATGCCAGCTATATTTCTCCAAGTCTCTAGAAAAGTGCTTGGTATTGCATTTTACTTTCATACTTTAAATATTTATACACAAAACCTCCTTTTCTAAGATCTGAGATAAGATGGACACAAAATATAATTGCAATTAGAGATGTGCTGAGCTTCCAGAAAATATATGTCTGGAGACTAAGCCATGAAGATTACCTGCTGATTCCTGAGTAGTGTGGGTACTTAACTCACCTGCATGCTGTGCATCTAGTTACTGTTTGTATTTCACAGGAGAGATCCATTACCCATATCAATACTGGGCAACCAATTATAATCAGAACATATTACTTCACCTATCATAATATATTAGGTTGCAAGTGGCAAATCATGAAGATGATCTATGATAATTAGAGCAAACCAACTGCAAGTTATGCACGTGTGTGATTCTTCAGAAAGCAACATTACATGCAAAAATCAACAGTAACTGCCACATTAGGTAGACTGGAGTCTTCACCTTCCTCCTGCAGTTTTCAGGGACAGGAATGCCAAAGACCAGCTTTCATTGTTTACCCCAAAGTACTAATGCTTTTGAAATATGATTTGTACTGGCAGATTTTCTATTCTCCTAATAGCAAATACATACTTTTCTTCTTATCCTAGAGATGTATACATCATTATGGATAAAATACCAACAGAAAAGAGCAGCAATACATAGTATTTGTCTCAGTGGAAAACATGTCTATTCTGAAAAATCTGATTAACTTTTTTCAATGCAGACTCAACTAATACAGGCAAGAATCAAGGAGCTCACCTGGAATGGGGGAAAATATTAATGATGTTTCAAAGGATTTTTAGATAAGGTCTCTTATGTGCACATTACAGAATTAGAAACCTAATAGAGGTGTCTGTGCACTAAGGTATACAGAATATATATTGCTAACAAAACAATTACAGTCAAGAAGGCAGTCTCTGTCCTACAACAAAGTTAACTCTGAACTAATTATAGTAGATACAGTGAAGTCCCATCAAAAGATCTTCTATACCTTATATTTCTCTTCTTACAGATAAGATTTTTTGCAACTAAAGGTAGATAATTAAATCTTGCAGATTTTCTAATCTTTATCTTTTACTCTCATTAAAAAAATAGAAGAAATGAAGCTTGATTTCTGTATGGTTCTTTTATGTGCATTTGGATTTGTGGCATCTTCAAAAGACAACAGAATTTTTGTGCCATGGCATAAATGACATGGCATTTAATTTCATTGCGTTTTTAATACTGAAAGATAGCATAACTTTATATACATTATCAATTTGACTCTCCATTAACATTAATGAAAGTTTTTCTAATCCGAATTAGCTGATTAGATACTCTATAAAGTAATATGCAGGACTAGCTGAGAACTCCTGAAAATGTCACAACTCCACCAAATTTAAAACCTATGAAAAGCGCATGCATGCTCCACAGCACTTGCAAACTGAAAACTAGTACTTTGAAAGTAGATGACACTAGGAAACAACATGAATAGAAACCGAAGGATAGAAAGGAAGACAATTTAGTTTTATTGCTCTTTATTTTGTATGCAAGTTTTCATTCAGCTACATAGTATTCTGGAAAAAATATATGTAACTATCTGGGCTCTAAGTCTATATATGTCCTTCCTTATCATGATGATTTTTAAAGATATGGTCTTCCTCTCATAAAGAGCAAGCAAGTAAAGATTACTTATTCTGTGGCAATTGCATAGCATTGCAGTGTCAGGGCTGCAATTTTACATCACTGTAATTTGTTGTGTCTCAACACAACATTGATAATTAAGGGTGCTTTAAAAGTTGCATCACTAGTGTAATGTGACCTCCTTTATTAAAAAAAAAAATAATTTGGAGGATTTCTCCAGGAATGCATAATTCAGCAGTCATCTCTGATGAGCCACTTCATCAGAGAGAGTTATTTTCTTGAAAAATGAATGGTACACAGAAGGAGAATGAGTGAAATCTCAATAAGAACAACACAATCTGCGTGGGAATAAATGCCCCTTTCTATACATTCAAAATGGTGGATTCTAAATTCTGCTTAGAAAGAGAATCTGGGAACCATTGTGACTAGTTCTATAAAAGCACCAGCTTCTATCTTCAGTCAAAAAAGCAGCATTAGAACATTAGACTTTATTAGGAAAAAAAGCACAGCAGGAAACTTTTTTAATGCCATAAATCCATCCACTGTATATTCATGTTGAACACTGAGTTTCTGATCACTGCATCTCAAAAAAATGCATCAGACCTAGGAAACAGGCAGAAAAGGCAGGAAGAATACAGAGACATTTTAAAGTCATTCCGTACTGGAAGACAGTGGAAGAGACAATTTGAAGACGGAGAAGATAAAGGCGCACATAATGATATATAGGGAATTCTCATTACTATGACAGTAGAATAGGGATTTTTCAACTATCACAAGAGAAATTCTAACAAATGCACGTAAACATTTCCTAAGAAAAAAAAACAAACATAAATTGTGCAAGTCACCATCTGCAGTGATAAAGCAGTGATTCTGCAGTGATAAAGCATGAGTAATTCAGAAGGCCTCGTGGATTCATTGATATCTATTAAATGTAACTACCCAAATCTGACCTCTGACATAAAAAGACTTCAAGCCACTGAATTCCAAGTGGTGGGAGGTTGTACACAAGGAAGAATTGCCCAGAAATGTTTCTTGTACTCTTTCTTTAGATGTCTCCTACTTGTTTGGCTAAATGTGTTCCTATCTTATGCATCAAAAATAAACCATGGTACACTAACTTGGTTCCTCTCTAATAAAATACCCATGTTTTTTTTTCTGGAAATAGGAAATACAGTAGCTCTCATCTATCACCATTAGTAAACTGATGGACTGCCACATTAACCGAGCTGAAGATAATAGAGGTTAGATAGGCAAGAAATTGTCTGAAGGTGAGATACCTGCTGGAATTGGTGAAAGCCAGACATAGAGAGGTTTCTCAGAGCCTGATTTTTCTGTTATGTGATTTAATGTTTTCATTAGATGTCTTGGCAGGAAAAATAGTAGGAGCATGCTGATAAAATTTATTGATGACACAATGTAAGCAGAGGTGCTCCAATACAGAAAAGGACTGTTATATCATACAGGAAGCAATGGATGACCTTGAGGACAGATACAATAGAAATGGGATGAAATTTAAATATAGGTAATGCAAGATATAAGTATTTGTTAGGAACTGGAAGCTAAATATCTGGAAACAACTGAGAAAAATGTTGTATCAGTTGACTTCAAGATGACCATAGACCCTTATATAACACTATAAAAGCTAATAGAACAGTAAAGGCTAATAAATTTTCACTCTTAAGACATGATTTTAGTTCCCTGTTTTACCCTGAAGCTTATTACATACTGTGAATTATACAGATTTCCTAGTATTACAGTGCAAAATAACCACCTCTGATGTCATCAATGTCTCAGTAACTATTTAGTCATATAAATACAGCACTCATTTGAGAAGTATTTGCTAGATTCTACCAGACTTCAGTTACTACTATAGGAAAAATGTGTGTGAGGTAAAATACAGATAAATTCTCAACTCATTTTTACATACACATTGGTTATACACTCACTAGTGACTCGGATTTCCAGAGTTATACTGATCTTTCTGAAACCTTTCTTAATTAACATTAGTGCCATAAGCCAGAGGAAGTAAGTTTTTGGTATCTTACCATCACTGAAAGAAAATATTTTACAATACTAAAAAGATAAAGACAGGCCAGATATTATAAATGTACAAAAAAGCTGATCTTTTAGAGATAGATTTAAATGTAACGTAGAAAATAATTTACCATATGGAATACTTACAGCTCCTTATGCCATTTCCCTTGGAATATGTTTGATTTCATAAGTAAATCCCCAGACTTATTTTCTAATGCTAATATATTTTTCAATGTCATCACTTGCAATTGTCAATTACATTATGACATATGATCTTATTAGATAAATACTAGATGCATAAGTTTAAATTAATTTAAAATCACATCACTGAGAGACAGGCAATACAAAATTGGTATGTAATTTGCATAAGTTACAAGTAAAAGACAAAATTTTTTTTGTGAGAACTTCTAAGAGAAGCTCAGATGCTATGCTCCTAGCTACACTCTCAGTACGGTCTATTTAATGAAAATGGCTGTACATACTTGCTCAGTTTTTACACTTTGACCTATGTAACTTCTACTGATGATGGATTTAGAGAGATGTTCTTGCAAAATCAGATACCATATTGAAGTTCACCATATTGAAGTTCACATATTGAAAGTCTGAACTGAAAAATTTACTAATGGAAGCTCAACTTCTCCCTCTGAGTGTGTTTCGTCTGGAGTTTAGGTTTTGGACCAGAAAATGATTAAGCCTTGGGTGTTTGCAGAAACCAAGGATGAACTACAAAATTCCAAATCTCAGGGTTGTAATGCATTAAACTTCCAACAAAGTCTGTTTACATTGAGTGTTTCTACAAAGCTACTTTCCTTTCAAAAGGTTGCCTTAAAAGGAAAACCTTAATAAAGTTCCAAACATTTGTCCAAAAAAATTCAAGCACCTACTTTATTTCTCTGGCCTGATATCATTCATAATAAAAATTAATAAATTCAGGTCTTTATCTTACCTTCTACAGGAAAGAACTGTACATTTGTTCACAATATCCTGGCACTACCTTAGACCTTAACAGAATTTTTCAAGTAGAACTGTGTTACTCCTATACTTACGGTGTTGTTTTTCCCCCACCCACACTCTTTTTTTAAAAAAAACCCCAACCTCTTGCCTCTTATACTAAGGAATAGTTGTATTGAGAAATACCCTATGATTAGATTTTCAAAAGTTTACTTGTTACAGAGGATAATCTCAGAATTTTATACTGCATTGAAACATTTTTTTTTTTTTTACACACATATACACAGAAACACATGTACATATGTGATATATAGGATCATTTTATGCCAACTTACTCTAATTTTATTAATAAGCTTGTTTCACCTTCTATTTAATAATGTTTCACCTTTGATTTCAGTTGGAAGAAATAAGTCCAGCCATGAAAACAATGAGTTAAAGTTCTGTTGATTTTTGTTATTAATATAACATAATATGCTTTCTGATTCAATATTTATATTTTGTTATGCCAGTCAAAAGGTTATTGGATCTTCTTAATATAAATATTTTTTTTTATCCAGAAAAAGGAAAAATTTGTCTAGTAAAGTTCAAGTTGGGCTAGCAAAGTAAAAACCAACAACTGAAAAACCTACCTATTGTGTAGGTTTGTAATCAGCAGTCTAGAAACCTATAGATAATCAACTTGTTTCCTCTAGCAGAAGGTATAGACATGATGAAAAAAATATTCTGGAGGAATTATGAATAATTAAGTCAACAATGCAATATGAATCACCAATACACTACTACAGAGGTTAAAAGCAAAACAAAACAAAACCCAAAACAAAAGATCACTGAACCGACCAAAAAAACCCCAAACCATAACAAACAAATCCAAACAAACCAACCAAACAACAACAAAAACAACCCCACAAAAACTGTAGTAGATCTTTTACATTTGCTTCAGACAAATACTTCAGTTACAGAAAATTCTAAGCATGTTAAACATAATTTCATTCCACGAGTGGAATTTCATAGCTTATATATGAAGTCCTTATTAACTATTTTGAAAGTTGTCTATAAGTTATGCTTCCTGATAAAATTTTCCAGCATTATTCAAATTCATGGAAAGGCTTAAGAATGGGAAGTGAGTTCAAGTAATTTTAATGGTGTCCAAAATTAAGTTTAAGTTTCTTATTCTTAAATGAATCAGCTGAATCAGGGTATGATTCTGCACTGTTTAATATTTATTCATCATTTGTTTAATACTTATTCATCATGTGGTTTTGAGGGATTTCTATCAAAAAAGTTTTACTTCTGAAAAAGCCCTAAACACTTTTAAAACTCTCTGTATCTGTACAGCCTAAGAATACATGAACAGCTATTGCTGAATTTCAAAACAGTATTCATTCTAATAAATTTGTATGTAATCTTATTCTGAGCATTCTGCATCTTTATGGGCTATTGATTTTTAGACTGTGTGGTAAAGCTGGTTTAAAATTGAATCCAGTAAAATAAATTAGATACCAATTTGTCTTTTGTGTATTGCAAAACATTCATACTGAACCTCAAATGTATTTGGAAAGGTAAGGAGCAAATCACAGTCTAATCTGATAAAACTATGCTAATGGTTTGGCATCTCACATTTTTGTGTAAGGAAATTTTACAGAATGTAAACATAAATAGAATTCTAAAATAGACCTGTAGAAATGCTGTCAAACACTGGACATACCTTTGCAAACTTTATTCGATCAATAGAGACTATTTCAAAAGACAATATAGAGAGGAAGCTCTTCTGTTAAACTTTACACACCTAAACTTCAGGTAGCTAAGTGATGAAAGACCAGAAACTCTACACAGTCAACAAAATTATTTATTAATCTCCAAAGGCAATTCCAAAGACTTAGATTGGAAGCTTACAACTCACTGTCAATTACACAAGGCTCCCAATTACATAGGGAAGCATAAGCACTTAACTTTAGGTATTTAAGTTAGAAAGCTGAGCCTAGACCTTAAAGTCACACACCAATCTCTTGATTTTGCCCTTGTATTTTGTTCTTAGCATCTCTTGAAAACTCTGGCATTTTTTCATGGATATTCTGTTGTATGGATGTTAGAGAAGTAAGTTACTGTTCTAAGAATTACATAATTTATTACATCTAGAGCAAACTTCCTTTTCACAGCACAGACAAAAATGTTGTTTGTTCTTATTGAATTACCAGTTAACCAAAGCACAGTTGCTTTCCATTTCTAAAAAATATTAAAGATCGTATCATTCAGTAAGATTGTAACTGACAACTGAACAGAAGAAAAAGAGTAAGAACAGGGAAAATCCAAATGCAGGATTCCGAGTAATAGTCTCTTAAAAGATATTTCATGAGTGAAGTTCAACATCGGTAGTCAGGAAAAGAAAAAAAACCCAAACTACCCCCCCCCCCCCCCCCCTCCCCAATAAAACCTTATCAACATGCCTATTAAGACAATGAGGAAAAAACTAATTAAAGTAAATTAGCTTAATGTGCACAGGCTGGATAAAGACAGATCACTTTTAAAAATCCAAGAAGATAATGGTACCCATTTGGGATATGTTTTTGGCATTTTTCATATAAATTGGACAGTTTTAGAGGATAAATATGGTAGAGAAGTCCTTGCAGGCAATTATGTCTTTACAGTGCTGGTGGCTGACATCATAAAAGTATAATTTTAATTGCTATTAATTGTGTTAAGTCTACTTTTATTGAATACTTAATGCCATCTCTGACAGTTGTAGTAATTTATGTACTTTAATGAAGCTTCTTGGTAGAAGTTTGGACTTCCAGGGTCATTTACACAATGTTCAAAATAAGGTATTTTATCAGCTAAGAACTATGGGTTATAAAGACACTGATTCTTTTATTCTCAATATTTGTTAATTTTCATTAGCCGTATATGGATGGCTATAAAACTAATCTGTTTCATGTTTTAAATGTATTAGAATTTACTAAAATATTTTCAAAAGAAACAGTTACTGCACAATGTTCCAAAACAAAGCAACGTCTCTGTTTAATAAGAAAACTGAATTTAGCTAAGTTGATGAATGACTAAATGACACCAATTCACATTGATATTATGTCATCTGGGAATACAGAATGAGCAAAATAAAGCACTGAAATTGCTTTGGCATTCAACTACAAAACCACTCATGGCTTTAACTGAATTGGGTTGTCTGATGGAGGAATTTGGCCCAAAGATTTAAGAGCAGATAAAATAGCAGAAGAAATGCAAAATAGTAAAGATAAAACAAAGAAGTATTTAACAACATAATTTAATGTAATGCAGAGAAAAATAATGTTATTGACTTTACATTTCTGTACTAAAACTTACGTTGCTTTACTGCCAATGGTTGTAGGTCTTCACTGCTGGTGTGATTTGCATTATTAAATTATGAGAAATTCATTTATCTCAATCAGTGCTAGTTTCAATATTGGTGAATTAGTAATTGCAGCAGTTGCACTAATGGGACAATACATCTATTACTGCTTTTCTGTCTGTTTTCATGCCTATCTAAATTATAGCAGCATTATAATACAAAATCAGTTATTGAATGGAGTAGGAATGCACCTCAAAGAACAACCAGGCTCTTTGGAAATCCTAGACCTTGTCAGAACTGTACAAGGCATACTTAACAGAATAGGCTAACAAAAAACCAAAACAAAACACAAAAACAAACAAAAAGACAAAACAAAGAAAAAGCCACACAAAAAAGTAGAAAGAAAAATTAGGCAACATAGACCAATTTTTTGGCCCAGCTATCAGAGGACATTACCATTAGGGTGATGCCCTCTAATGGATTTTGTAGCAGAGGCTTTTAGGTAACAATGGACTGAGATTTCTGTGCATTGCTTCCAAAGACATAGCAGAGTCCAATACAGCTGTTGGCTATTCATCATCACTTTCATTTTGCTACCTCTGCATCACGTAAATTAAGTCAGAAGTCTTACCACTAGGATTTTACAGTCCAGAAGGTGAAGTTGTCTTTGTAATTTGGTCCTTGTAGCAAAATGAGATGGAGTTCTCCTAATTTTTAGACAGTTTAGAATGGATTCCTGTTGCTTTTGCTTAAAAATGCTACCAAAAAACCCCAAAGAAAACAAAGAATCCAACAAAAAAAACCCCCAACCCAACAACACAACAAAACACCAAAACAACAACATAAAAACAACAAAAAACCTAACAACCCCCCCACCCCCCAAACAAAACCAAAACCCAAAACAAACCCCAAACAAACACAAAACCAGAAACCTTTAGAACACTTGAAAGCGCAATATATCTACAAGTTGTAATATTTTACGCTGGAAACTATATGAAGTGTACATTATTTAAAAAATAAAGATAAATATTTTAAAGCTTATTACAGTGTTAGTAACAGGTAACTTGAAAAAACCCGCTTTGCAGATATGCCAAATAGTCTACATTTTTCATGACCTTTAGTTGATTACTTTATATCTATATCTTAATATATAGTATGTGCACCTGATAGCTGTAGTATTTCTTAGAGCAGAGTGGGCTCTAAGATTTGCATGAAATCAGAATGCTTGAGATTGTAAAAAATTGGTTCTAGGAATACACCATTTTAAGGTGACTCTAGAAGAAAAGGGGTATTTCTGCTTTTCAGTACGAAATTTCATTTCTTTATTTATGTTATTTAATTATTCAATAGTTCTATTTGTATTTATTTTATTCCCAGTTTATCCAGGACACCAGTTAGTTTTGCTTTTTTGTCCATACCCAAAAATATTTTTACCTATAAACATCCCATAAAAAGAAAGATGCCCACAGATCACTATACATTTACTATTCCTGAACTGTTTTATTAGTACTAGTTATGGTAGTTGTCCTCATATTATCAAATTGAACCTTAACATAGGATAATACTGTGTTTTTACAACACATACGGAGCAGACATTTAATAACAACTTTCAAATTGCTTCAAGTGCTTTTAGGTTATTTGAGACAAAGTTTTATTTGAACAAAGTCTGATTTCTCAAAACAACATTAATCCACTTTGCCAGAAATGGAGCAGGCTGCCTATTATCAAGCCTCCCCTCTTTTCCTTGCTTTGATATCTTTCCTTTTTATAATAACCAGGGAAAAGAAGCCTTTTTGTTAAGAAAGTGCAATTTTTAGCCAGCCAAGGAATAACACAACTTGACAATTATGAGGAAGAAATATGAAAGACTGTTGTTGAATTGAACACCCACCTTCCATTATAGCAAAAATGAAATTCATCTGAAAGGCCAAAGAATACCTAGTGTTAAAATGTATAAGAAGAAATTTGCTTTTCCTGTTGGTTTTTTTTTTTTTTTCACACTACTTATGGTTTGTTAAAACTCAAGTATATGAAGCAGCATATATACACTTTGCTTTACATCTCCCAGAGTGACATTTTGCAGCACACAGGGAAAACAGTGAGAAAACTGATGCAGTATATATAATAAAATGTCATTAAATCCATATTTTTTAAAGTAGTCTGAATGTTTCTTTCTCAGTAGAAGCAGAGTTACCTGTGCATAACTCAAAGAAGCCAGAAAAATCCCATTTTTTTTTTTTTTTTTAAACTGACTTGAATTTGAGGCCTTCAGAAAATGAGAAAGCATACACTAAAATTAAAGGTCAACAGTATCATCAATGGGGTGTTTATTTGAAGTGTTTGGTCTTAAAACGTTTCACACCAGAAAATAAAACTTAACTGCATATTAGATTTTCCTTAAAACTCAAGATGTGCAAACAATGGAGATAATAAGCAGTATAGGTGAAGCATGTGATTGTAAAATATATATATAAAAAAACTTTCTTTTTTACAAACTTTTCTGGATTTGAGATGACACTGTAGAACATGGTAAAATTATGGTAAAGCCGAACAAGAGAAGATACAGTACTGGACAAGACCAGGAATCAGACAAAAACTGGAAAAATATTGTGGTATTGAAAAGTGTATAAAGTAAAGTAATGGGAAAGTTAGATTAAAAGTACTGGAACAGGGTACCTAGAACAAACACGTTTTCAGTCATTTTTATGAGTTAACCCCCTGACCCCAAACACTACAATGTACTGCAAAGGAGAAATAGAAGGGTGACAAGAATCAGAACTGAAAAATTCAGATCTTGGATTTTATTTAGTTATTAGTTATGTTTATATAAGATCTAGTAATAGCTTTTCACAGTCTTGTGCATGGCAATGCATTCATAAAGACTATTTGCTTTATATTCTTCCCTATCTCCAAGAACATTTCCCTCGCTTTGCATTTTTTCCATTTTCATCCTCTACTCCCTTTTGCTTTTGTTTCTCAAACTCTGCTTGCATTTCATTTTTTTTTTTTCATTTGATAGATGCACATTTACTATTTATGAAGTATTTTTATGATCCATCTCTTTTTCTATCAGGTAGCCATTTAAATAAGAATCTGTTAGGTCGGTTAGGCAATTCTGAGGTAAATGCTTATCTAGAAAAATATTTGTATATTATAAAATGCAGAGACTACCATATTTTCCTGTAAATTACCAGAGCCATATTCTCCATTGATTCTTGTAAGCTATACAGTTTTTGTTGTCTGCACGTGATTGGCACTGATGATAGAATTAAAAAAATAATATATTACTAAACCAAACAGATTCCATGATATTATAAGCAGAAAATGAAATGTGAAATAAAATCTGTGTTAACCACCATCAAATTTCTGTCTTGTAAAACACAAATCCAAACACCTACACACTCTGGAAGCCTCTTCTGCATTTTAAGCTATTTTGGATTTTTTTTTTTTTACTTGCAGTTTCTATATAGAGCTAACATGGTCAGAAATATCAGAAGGAAACAAGATGCAAGTGAAGATGACAGATGAATTTCCTTTTGTAGTCTACATAAATTAATTAGATTTTGATCAAATATATGGCTCACAGTTGACTTTCTTTTCTCCTATCTACCCACAGAAAATGTCTTCAAGATGAATAGATGCTATCCCCAGCATTCACAAATTCTCATAATATACCCAGCATTTATGTTAACAGAAAGGACAAAACTAAGAGGGGAAAAAAATGTATACATAGCCAACAGGCTTGCAAATATTTTTAAGAAAAATATTTAGAAAAAGCTATTTCCAAGCCATAACAATTCTTCCGTTTAACTTTCCTCTGGGAATACTCCATCTTTTATTACAAAGGATTGGAAGGAGATTGATCCCAATTTTTGACCTCCTAGTTCAATTAACCTCTCAATTATATTGCTGTCATTAAGTGTAACTTCACTGAATCAAATGGAATTATATTCAAATAGGTGTAAATGAAAGGAGAATCAAAACCTGTATTCACAACCTCCACAGTAAAAGCCAATAAATTCATGTCAAGGCTGAAATATTGCTGCTGGAAATTGTAAAAGCTGAACAATCTTCCTCAGTTATGTGCATTTGATGGTGTTTAGTTGAAAAAAAGAAATGCAGGAAAAAATGAGAGCAAGAGAGAAAATGTTCTTTAAGGGACCTGTCAGAATGGGAATGGCACAAGAGAACTGGTGAAAGATCAAAATAGAGTTCAGAAAAGTGAGAAAGGATTAAAGGGAGCCTGAGACACTTTGTGAAGATCACAGAAACATGAAGGGGGTGAGGGTGAGGAGATGTAGAGTGGCCATAAGGAGTATTTTGCTGGCAGTCAAAATGTCCAGTGACAAAACCATAAAACATGACAGAAAAGAAGCTAAATACAAAAATGTGGGTCAGTTGACCTTAAAGGTCTGTCTGAAACACTTTAATGGAGAAGAAAGAGGAGTTCAGGAATGACTAAGTCTATATCTGAGATGCCTTAAAGCAGTGGGGGACTGTTCCATTCTTAGAGTTTTTTGATTTCCAGGACATACAGGGTGAGACAGATGAATTCAGAGAAAATTTTATTGTCTAAAGATATTCAGTGTAATACATCTATGTCTTTATTTTTGAGACGAAGAGGAAACTAGAGCAGTTTTTCAGGAAGATAGCTTGATCCCAGTGGATGGTGATCAATAGACAAGAAGAGGTATGTTGATAAAAAACCCACTTAAATACACTCAAAAATGCAACTTAAAGTAGAATTGCTGGTTTTATACCCTTCTCTCCCCCATCCCCGCCCCCCCCCCCTTTTTTTTTTTCTTATCAATTGGCAAGAAAGGCTTGACTCTTATTGAGCTAGAGATTACTACATTAAAGTACCTTTGCTATTTTGCAAATAGATTAGTTACAACTGCACAGTGCAAAATTCAGCCCCACTTCCTTCCCGGTGCTCTCAAGTTACCTACCAGACCTTACAAGTCTCAGACATGTCATGTCCTCCCAAGTTTTACCTGCATTTCAAGGCAAGCTGTAGAGAACAGCATGTAGAGGATGCTGCAGCTCCTGCATACTGCACAGCAAGAGGAGCTGACATGGAGCAGAGCCACTGCCTCTCCCATCCTTATAGCTCTGGGGTGGTGTTAGACTACATCGCTGGTGTGGAGAGGTTATGAATCACTGAGAAAAATCCTGAGAAAAACCTTCTATGAAACAGAAAAGCTTAGTACATTATTTAAATAATTGTTTATTGCTTTAAAGAAGTAATTTCTTGATCTTGCAATATTCAAAGCCTTTCAGTATTTACAACTTTTTATTTGCAAAGTTTTTCTCCCATAATCTTTCTACTTTCAAGACTGGCAAGTGTAACCACTAGTTGCCACATCCACGTGGCAAATTGTGGCTGAGGAATTACTAAGAGAAGAAGCAGCAGTTGTGTCCACCACACCAAAGGTGTCCCACTTGGTAAAAATGTGCCTTACAAAACACCTAAAACTCACAGAAAGACTTGGAGCAGAATGAGGAAAGTCAAAGGTCAAAAAAACACAGCTGGTGCCTGTTACTTGGTAGCCATGATCCCAGGGCAGCAGTCCTGTTTCCCTCACTTTGGGCATCTGCCTGGGGACTGCCAGCACCCCGCTCTCCCCCCTTGCTCATTCAGAAACCTGATAGATACACAGCTGTTGTCATCAAAAATGAAATTCATCCTGGGCTGTGTGCCAGCAGAAGGACTGTGCCATTAGTTAAGATCCACTAAAACCTCAAAGGCTTAAGCAGCACTTAAAACCTCGTGGTATTTGGCAGAAACTTTTACTAATGTCAGGGAAGGAGTACGAGGCTAGAAGTGCAGCACTGCAACAAATTATTTCTTCTAAAATCAGTGAGTATCACCAATGAAGTACTTCCTGAAGTATTTTCTTTTTACCATCTAAGATCTCAAGAACTTGAAAAGCTCATGTTTGCATTCTCAGAACAATAGGATAGCTTGGAACTTAATTTTCTTTAAAACTTTAAATTTCTCATTTAAATGGAAAGATTTTTAGATTTTTTTTTTTAAATCAGAATTACATATTGCAGGAGGCCTAAACAACTACTGTCCTTTTTCGATAAGACTTTTAGGTCTTTGCATTTCAGTGTCATGAACAATACAGTGTCAGTGGACTTGTTTTATTTCTGACTTGATAACAGACAGTGAAGGAGTATTTGGAAGTTCACAACCCACAAGAAAGACCTTAGTTGTGTGTGTATGAAAGTGTGGAAAACAAAGGGATAGAAAAATCTATATTTCCACCTTGAAGTGATAAATTATCTACTGTATATGCTAGGTCAGCCTTATATACTATAATTATCACCAGAAAATCTGGAGGAAGTCAAGTAGCATGCTCTGCTAACAAGCAACCATACAGAACAGCTGTGTCCTGCCAGCAAATCTTTTAATAACTTAGACGTGCCATGTTTCAGTTTTCTGACGTGTAAAATGGGAACAGTAGTGTCAATGCATCTTTACTAAAGGGTTTGCCACACACAGATAAAAAACAATCTGCATCCCAAGTATTTCTTGGCATCTGGTCACTAACAGATATATGGTCTTCAAAACCTCCATGGTCCATAAAAATCAAAATCCCATTCAGGATACTGTTAGAAGAACAGGGTTAATACTGATAAGTGTCAATCAGAAGGCAGCCTACTGTGTGGTTTGGATAAAATTCTGTGACGACACTGAACCAAGATGTAAGAGTGGAATTATGCTGGAACTGTTCAGGTGATTCCTCTGAAACTGTGTGAAAGTAAAAGGATATTTGGCCTGTTTTTAAATGTGATCTGGCAGTTAAGAACTTAAATTCTGTTGTTTTGCAGAAGTTTTTATATATTGTCTTACTGCTAGTTATGACACCTATCATTTAACTTATGATACATATTTTCTTTTATTAATGAAAAACGTTGCCTATTTTAAAAAACACATTATGAAGGAATTTGTATTTCTTTTTTTCCTCATGCTTCTTTCTTTTGTCTTATAAATGTGCCTATTCCTTAGATTTATTGGGTGCTCATAAATCAATACTTTCATGCAGTAATAAAAATAACTTATTGTAATTGTAACAGCTCCAAAGGACTCCTGACTATGAGTAGCATTTTATTTAATTCAGATCTATGTTCCATTCCCCAACTAATGGCACACTGTGGGTTATAAAATGATTAAAATTGTTGTCAAACTGGCCTCCTGGAAAGAAGGAGCTAAAGTTTTACTCCAGCAGGTAGATCTGCAGGATCTATATTTGACTTCTACAGCTGGAAAGAAAAGCTAGTGTACAAATAAGCCAGGAAACTATGGAAAAAATGGCTTTTGTCTCCAGTGCCTCTAGTAAGCATGTTTAAGTAAACAACAAAAACAAAGCAATAATCAGTATGGCTGTTTTTTGAAGGTTAATGGAAATAGGGACAAAGATTTGCCTACTACTACACGGGAAAACATTAGAAGAGGTAGGAGTATAACATTTCTTTTGAGTCAAGTCTCTAGTGTCTTTATTACTGTATTTCTATCTTTAGTTCTTTAAGGGTCACTGGATTTCTTTCATATCTGTTAAAATTTATGTTTACTCTTTTTAATATTGCTGAAACTTCTCTTTATAACATTCCTGAGAGATACACAGACTGTATGTAGAATTGCTATTTTATTTTTTTTTTTAACTTCAGCACTTGCACTGCACTTAATGAACACAGTATTTCCTTAATAATGAAGGGAAATTATTAGGAACACTAATTAATTTATTAATTGCGGATTCCATAAAATATGAAGTTTATTACCCTTTGTCTTAGCCTTTTCTAAAGCTAAAAAAACCCTAAATAAATGATAGTTTGGAGTCACATTTACAGCTGATTTTCAATTTGTTACACCAGTGTATAAAGGAGATGCCACATAAGTCTGGACAGTGTAACTGTGTATCAGAAATTTCTATAACTCCAGATATATTCTTCAGAGAACTGGTGCTCTATGCAAGTTATCATAAAAGGGAAATGCAATCAACCTGCTCTGTCAGTTATGGCTTTCTGGCTTCTACTCTTCTAAGAGATCTACTCTCTGTGGTCAGTTAAAAGAAAAAAACTACTTCTGAGAGAAGCAATACACATGGGTCCTCCAGTACAGCCAACTATATGTCCTTCCATATTTCTATCTGTTCAAGTATCAATATATACTGAGTGTAATAAACAATACACAGATAAGAGCTGCAGTGACCTAGTGTGTTTATGCTTCAGCACTACAATTCCTCTCTTACCATCCTAAGAGGCCAGATCAAAGTATAACTTCAATCTTTAAGCCATCAAATTTAATTTTATCCACCTGTACCCTCAGCTTTTTTGTTTGGTTGGTTTTGGGGATTTTTTTTTCTGCAGAAATGTGTTATATACACACTCAACAGTAACAATAAATGGAAAACAAAACTTTTGGAAACTGACTTAAATTTTAAGCTTCCTAAGGCTTACCCTAAAATACAATTTATCTAACCTGAAGCAGTTTTTAACTCTCCTTGAGATTACCCCCCTTCCCTCCCACCTTCCTACATGATTCATGATATACCCTGTATCTGCTCACACTGTGAATTCATTCAGATTTGTAAGTCACTTTTCTAATAGACCAAGCCCCACACTAGTAACTGAGATAAAAATACATCTGTAAAAAGATTGAATACCTGCTTAAAGACCATACATTTACAACCATGTTTTTTGAGACCTGAGCAACCCAAAATCTGGAAAAAAAAGAAAAAAAAGGACTTTTAAGCTAACCTTCTATGAAGAATAAACCATGCATATTCTCAGAGAAATGGTGAGCATTTTAAAAGCAAAAAAAAAAAAATATTCCATTTTTGTAACAGTTCTTTTATATACAGTAGAATTTAACACTGGGGTTTCTTTGTACTAAATAGGTTTCTAGTCTCCCTCACTCTTGAGTAATCCTTCAAGAAAATCTGAAAATTGGATTGAGAAAAAATTCTTTCCTAACCTGTTACCCAACCTTCTATTTGCCACATTCAAATGAAGCAGCACTAATACAAGAGCAGTAATAATCACTGGTGGGGAGAAATCACATAGGAATATAACTTAGGCAATGGATGGTCTGGATTCAATTTCAGCTTTCAATAGAGTTTTTTGTGCAGTCTCACCACCTCTGCATCTCAGGATACCAACTACAAAAGATACAGAAGCAAGTCTGTGGAGTATAATTGTGCCGTTCTTAAGGCCTTGTTATCTTAACATTCTTCCCAGGGCAGTATGTTCTTATGTATTCTGTAAGGGTTAATGAGTTCCAGAAATGCTTCATGCTCCCTTTTCCTGCTGTAACTTCTCTATACCTAATATTAGATTTAGGACAGTACCCATCACTGCAGAACCCTAACATACAGGACAACTGTTGTGGAGAAGTTATATTGTAAGATCGCTTAGGACTTGAAGCTGCCCCAGGCCCTTTTGGCACCCATGAGTATATACTGTAAGATGGCACTGGGTTAACATGTAGTCTATCAAAATTTGTTGTGTTTGTATATGTTTATTTTGAAACACCTTCATACAGACAAGGAGGGGAAATGCATCTGCATTCATAGTTTTACTGCAGATTCTTTGCCCATACTTCAGTGGTAAAAAAAGCTTGGAGAAAACAGAAAGAATGAAATTGTGCCTCATGGACACATTTGTGACAAAAGAGAAAGTACCAATAAGTCATTTTCTCAAACTGACTGACTAGGTGTCAAATAAGAATGCTAGACAGAGCCATCAGGTCCAAACCAAGCAAATAAAGGAATGATGTTCAGAACCAAATGTAAGTCATGGCTGACTAACTGATGAAACAGGGATAGCAAAAGGAGCCTTCAACCTTCTATGGTTCTCAAAGTTCCTGACATGGCTATCTAAAACAGAAGCTTGTGACCTGAAATCTTGGTGCCCCACTCAGGACAAGCCTTACTATGAAACTTTGTTATCACGAACATAACAACAGATCTAGCTTCTTTATATTTTGTCAGGAATGCTGTAGTTATGTTCTCTTAAGGCTGCTGCTTCCTAACAGCATGATTTATCAAATCTAAGATCCATTAACTTTTTTTATTCTTGTTGAATCCCTTACACTCACAATGATTTGCTAAAGGCTATTTAAGGGAAATAGGAACTCTGCTTCCTCATATTTCCTCACAGTTTCCATTGTTCTTGCAGTACTTAAAAATACTTACTGCAGCATAAACTAATTTTGCTGTTAGGGTTACCGGACTTAATTCTCCTCTGTGCTACACATTGTTTAATTACATCTGTGTAAATAAATACAAAAGTCTAGTAACTCTAGTCACCACTTGTGCTATTATCAATGTTTTAGGCATACTCTGCTTAGATTCAAACAGCAGAAGGTGAGACAGCTAGGAATCCACTCCTCAGAAAAGGATTTACACTGAAGTGTTGGTACAGTGCTTTGTCTATTCACCTTCACTTCTGTTCAACTCACAAATCCACAAAACCACAAATTATTTTCTAATCGTGAGAAAATATTGAACCTGCCACCAAGAAAATGGTAAACATTCACTTATATTTATACTGAGGAGACTGAAATTTTTAAAAGTTATGTACACACATTATGACTAAATATTAGGGGTTTTTAAGTTTGAAGAAGTCGTCATTTACATGCAATTCTTAATATAGCATAGAAAAAAAATGAATCATTTTAGTCACAAGACAAGACTGTTACAGCTAAAAAATTGGAGATCCTCTGCTGTATTTTTACAACAGGGTATTACCCTAATAAGGTAACTAGAAAAATTAATTTTCAGAAAGGATGTCTAGTTCTGCTTAATATCTTTATCAATGATCTGGATGAGGGGATGGAGTGCACTCTCAGTAAATTTGCAGATGACACCAAGTTGAGCAAGAGTATTGCTCTGCTTGAAGGTAAAGAGGCTCTACAGAGGGATATGGACAGGCTGGATCAATGCACTGAGGCCAATGGTATGAGGTTTAACAAGACCAACTTCTGGGTCCTGTATTTGGGTCACAAAAACCCCATAAATCGTTGCAGGCTTAAGGAAGAGTGGCTGCAAAGCTGCCTGGCAGAAAAGGACATGGGAGTGTTGATCAACAACCAGCTGAACATGAGCCAGCAGTGTGCCTGGGTGGCCAAGAAGGCCAGCAGCATCCTGGCCTGCATCAAGAATAGCGTGGCCAGCAAGACTAGGGAAGTGATTGTCCCACTGTACTTGGCACTGGTGAGGCCACAACTGCTGAAGCATGTCCAAAGAAGGGTAACAAAGTTGGTGAAGGGTCAAGGGAACAAGTCTTATGAGGAGCATCTGAGGGAATGGGGGTGGTTTAGACTGGAGAAAAGGAGGCTGAGGGGAGACCTTATTGCTCTCTATATCTACCTGAAAGGGGGTTGTAGCGAAGTGGGGGTCAGTCTGTTCTCCAAAGTAACGAGCAAAAGGCCAAGAGGAAATGGCCTCAAGTTGCACTGGGGAGGTTTAGGTTGGATATTAGGAAAAATTTTGGATTTTCTGTGTGTTGCTTCATACACTGTGTTCTTCCTCTGGTCTGTGCAACAAGAAGTTGCCTAGAATTAGATGACTGACATTTAAACGAGAGATGAGACATACTTAGCAAAAAGTCATACACAGTTCAAGATCAGCAGTGTTATTTTGTGTGGGCTCAGCTCAGTGTTTTGAATTAATTTGGAACACATAGTTCTTATTTTAAGATAAAAAAGAAGGCAATATGAAGTAAAGTACATACAAACATTTCAGCTAGACTCACTCTGGCATAAATATTATAGTTATGTTGCAAAACCAAGTGCTTACTCTTAATCCCTCTGAAGCTTGGAGTCAAAGTCTTTGGGACTGACACATACAAAACTGAGACCAACCAGTAATAATACTACTCTCAGCTACCAAAGTTTAGATTGCAGGAATCAAAGTATTGAAATTGTGATCAAAACCATTAGCTTTGATTCTTACTTCTGTTGATTCATTATTTTAAAAAGAAAAAACAGGGATAAAAATATGAATTGTATAATTTCAACTACAGTTAAAAACATGTTTTTCTAATACATCACTAGATATAAGCAGAAAGTGATTCCAAGAAATAGTGAAACTCTGAAGAAAAAAGGGATTTTTTTTTTTTTAACATATAATCTAAATAGTGCTCACTGTATACTGGTGGAACAGGTGGCATTATGTCCTGCTATTATATATTGACATTAAGGCAAAGAAAAAAGGAATCAAGTCTTTTTAAAGAATTCAACATTTTTAGATCTAAGATACTGTCTAGGTTTCCTCTGATAAAATAAGACAGTGGCAAATGGAACAATATCGCACATCGGTGCGGTGTTACACTGGGTTGCAGACTCCTCTCTAAACCCATGAATGTTGACTATTTTTAATTCTTATTGATGATGTCACAAAGCCAGCTGACAATAGTCCTAATAAACATACATTTAGTTCTTATCCAAAGATAATAAATTATTCCTTCTCTGAACAGATAGTCTCTAAAGCACTTAAAATATATTCTAATCCATATGTTTAAAACCCCCACATTTTAAATATAAATTATTCTTCCTGCCTTAGTAGATTGAAAGTATTCAGCACATAATCAGAAATTTCTTAAGGTACTAAATTTTTAATTTAACGCTATATACAATTCAGTTTTATACTTGGAGGGAGAGTTCAGAACCTTTATACATTAAAATGGAAGCACACAAGTTTTTGCTCATAAATTTGAATCCCAAAGAAGTAAAATCTTAAAATTTTAAATTAATTGTTATTTCAAAAGACCCAAAAAACAAAAAAAAAAAAAAAAAAAAAAAGGATAGAATAAAGGATACATTTGAAGTAATATATAATAAGAACAGATATCATACCAGACAAATATCTCCTATTCTCACTTGCTCTGAACTTCCAGTACCTAAGAGACTTGTGCATTGCTTATAACGGGAAACAATGTGTGGCCAAAAACTTGCAAGAGTTATTTCATCCTTAAAGAAAACACACTGTTGATCCAATTATTTTGAAATAGTGAGTAGCTATGGATAATTGTTTATGTATACATAGTTAGAACTCGGTGCTCTGTCATGTCTTCCTCCTGGCAAGACCTTTGTATCCTTTGCTAGATTACGCTGTTGGAATGATATTCGCAGGAAAGGTGTTATAACTAACAAGAAGCTTGAAAATCTTTCACACAACTGGGAACAACAGAGGTATTCTGCACAATCATCCTCGCTAGTAAAAGAAATTGGAGAACACACCAGTGGGAAAAGAAGTCTAATAAAACAACAACTTTTAAAAATTATTCACACGTTCTCATATAAGCTGTTCCTGAACAATAACCACATAGAGGAATTTTTATAGTTTGGAAGCTGGTATCTTCTGTTCAAGTAAAAAATTAGACAGTGGGAAACTTTCTCACTGCTCGCACAAGCATCAGCCTTCTTCACTTAGACATATCTATTTCCTGTAACTGCCAAAATGTGCACAACATACATACTGTTTTATAACACTAAGTTGAGATCACCAGAATCAATTCATTTGCAACTTGGCTTGGATTTAAAGTGCATACACAAAAAACTGTTGGAAGTCATAAAATGTACTAAATTGCTTTGGAATCTGCTCTGCCCTCTCTTACTCTTGACCTTCTGGTTGTGCGTTGTTAAAATCATCTGAGTGATTTTGAAAATGTGTTCTATTGTTAGACAATTCATTAAGTTAGCATAAAGGCACAAAAGAATGTTCAGAAGTGGCAGTGTAATTTTAAGCAATTTGTTCTACTTCTTGTGAAACCTTCTCCCATTATGTTAATATTAAATATACAAAAAAGCAGGAGTGAAGAGCATTTACTTTTCCATTCCTAAGGTCCTATCAAGTATACATCAACCTATAGCTACAGGCTTTGTTGCACCTATTTAGAAATGTGGTATTTCCTCAATAGTAGAGCAGCAAAGAATCAAGTCATAGCACAAGTGCTAAAGCAATTGATGATCTTATGAGGACCCAGACACACAGACACTGAAAATGCACTATACAGATGCATAGGCATTTCTTACTTGTTACACAATTTTTTTATTGCATCAGAAGAATCACCACTAAGTACTACTCTAAAGCTGCAAATGACAGAGGAAACAGCTGTGATAGGGTGTCCCATGTCTTTCCTCAATTTGTTTAAATCTCACCAGATTAAAAATGTTTTGTTTTTCCAAAACAAAAGGCTAGTTTATTTGATGGAAGTTCAACAGGCATTGTCATCACATCAACCCACTTACTATACAGGCACCTCTCTTACAACTTCAGTGACCTTTCTAATAGGATCCTCCTCACCTCTGCAAGTATGAGGTGTGCCTGCAGTGAAGTTCTTGTACCCTGAAATTTGTTGATGTTACATCTGGATTTTCTGTGGTGGAAGGCAAGCTCTTGACTACCCAAGTTCAACCTTATTTCTATGGTTGGTGTATTGAAGTCTTCTTTTTGGTAAAAAATTATTTGAACTAAATTAACAGATTTTGATCTAGTCATGAGGGCAGCTGCCAGTTGCTAGGGGAAGATGCTCTGGAGCTGCCCCAGTTGGCAGCAGTGGGCCCAGGCACACAGCAGTTTTTCCATGGCAGGGCAAGGCCATGGTCTCTTGCCTCCACCAAGAGACCCACCAGGAGTCAACAGCACTGCAGGGGCTGCTGGCCAGGGCAACCAAAGCCACCCCTGTGCCTGAAACGAGTGGCCCAGGGAGCTGCAGTGGTCAGAGCAGGCAGTCGGGGCACAGCGGTTTGCACCAGAGGGTGCCTCTTTGAAGAGGGTGCATTCCACTGGCCAGGTGCATTGGCCTCAAGTACACAAAACCCAACAACCAGGCTCCACCTGCACAGGTCAAGTGTTCTCATCCTTCCTGACCCCAAGGCCTAATGGTGGGCACTCTCCTGAAAGCAAAGGCTCCAGCTCTGGGAAGTCTGCACCATCTACCCCAGTGGTGGCTGGTACCTCCACCCAGATGGAGCTGCTGAAGGGAGAGACTGCAATGTAGACTTCAGGCTGCAGTATGTGCCTAGACTTTTCTCCTGGGACAGGAACAAATAATGGGACTTGACTGCACAAGATGTGCTCACATGGAGGACCTCCTGCAGCAGGTGGCGAGAAGGCTGTGCCACATCGAGGAGGAGTTAGTTTCCTGTTGCATAACTGACCTGTGGCTTCCTGGTGAATCAAACTTAACTAGGATGCCTGAAGCTACATACTAGCAATTAGCAACCACTTCAGAAACAGAGTATAGGATTATCAAATTAATTGTTTTCCAAAAGAAGTTACAGTCAGTACTGGTCAGTCAGAGTTAGCTTTAGAGTAATAATTACTTATAATAATAGAATGAAGAATAAACTTCTGTTTTCTCACAGGAAGAATTAAGTAAACTTTCTGTTCTAAAAACTGCTGCAGAATGGAAACACAGCAGGAAAACACAATTCTAACTCATCCATTAGGACCTGCCTTCAGTGGTTCAGTTTCTCAGCAAGCTTGTGAGACTGGACAATAAGCTTCACAATGCCTTCACAACACTGTCTTTTCTAATCATCCCAATAAAGATGTGTGCCCTCGGTTCACTAAGGAAGAAAGAAATACGGGCAAGAAATAATGGCTCCAACTAATGTGTTTCTTCTTTCTTGTGCTATCCTACCAGTGGAAAGGCTTGCCCCTTCATGCCTAATAATTGTGCACAATACAGTATTGAATGATAAACCAGATTACCTTGCTCTCCTCTATAGATTATTGATTTACCTTTTTATTTTGCAGGTGTTTGTTGACCTTAATTTTCTGCTCCTTTTATATTACTTTCAGTGGCATAGGTGTTCACATTCTCATATCCCAAATATTTAGAATTCTGCTTTGCAGGTAACAGGAAAGGGTTCACTACCTTATCTAAGGAGGATGGTAGGAAAGTTTCCTCTCTTGAGCAGCTGACAATTTTCCTCATTATTTTCTTTCTGCCTCTCAAGCAGTTCTAGTTCAACCGACTGTGCTGTCTGGCTTGGTTTCTTTACACCTTTAAGCTTCCCATCATCAAACACTTCAGGTGTTCTGGAAAAGGGCTGTACACCTCAGGATATCCACTAGGACAGGGGAGAGCAACCAAAGTACAGCATATATATGAGGGTGTGCTGGAAATTTAAAAGACACAAACCATCCTCTACTGACATTCATAGATTTCTTCATTAATGCTCTTTCTGAAAGGGGAAGGCTATATCCTCCTTGTGGAAGAGCAAGAGAAAAGCAAAGAGCAAGAGCTTCTATGTCTGGTAAGAGACACAGCATAAATTTCCTTCAAGAAAAACAGATGCTTAAAACAAGCAGTAGTAGGGTAACACACTAGCCGGGCACCACAGTATCTCTAGAACTGAAAGGAGAGGTGACTAAAGCACCAGACTTGATAATTACTTGTCAAGCTCAGTTCAGAGGTTAGACCTGTGTTGTTAAACTGTTTTATGACTGACACAGCTCTCCTTTCTCTTTGACCATGACACCAATTTTCTATCCTCAGAACTTTCTCCCACATTATTCACTCCTCCAGATCATGATTCCTGCCTTACACTGAGCTATACCAGACAAAGCCCTAATCCTGTACTTGTAATTTTTTTTACATCTTTTACAATTAATTTAAACCAGAAAACCAAAGCAGTAATACAAGTGGTGACAAATAAATACATTAAAATATTATTTTGGGCCATTGTATGACAGCAGTATTAAATTTTATCACAGTATGAATTAAATTGCTTCTTCCACCCCCTAAACAAACAGATTGGGAAATACTAATACTTGACTCAAAGATTCCCACGCAGAGACAAATATAAAAACTCATTGTAAATTTGAAGTAAAACCAAAATTTTAAAATGTACTTTAATCAAACTTTCACCACTAGTATAAATTAAAGCATATGGTAAAAAGCTGAAGCTCACCCACAATTAACTATCTGTATCTATTTCTTTTTGAATTACTTGATTTTCACTTCATACATTAATATCCCTTGGAGCAAACAAAAAACCAATATTGCTGCTTATGCTTGATAGGAAGAACTGGAACAATCACAAGAGTGGTAAGTTAAGAAGGGACATGCGACAGGATTTTGCTGAGGAATGACCTAATCTTCATTTTGTGTTTTCAATAAGTAATGAACACTGGCTTCCTTTTTAGTTCCTTTAGGTTCAAACTTCCATGGCATTTTTTCATGTTTCACAAAGAATAATGTTAACTTTTTACTTTCCTTGAAAATGTCAAGCTTAAGTAAAAAACAAAAACAAAAACAAAAAAAACCACACCACCAAACTGTTAATATAATTTCCTCACAAACCAATACACTTAATGAGAAATAATAAAAAAAATCAACACTATCTTACCAAAAATTAGAATTGCAGTTGGTATCTGAATCCATGAAGGACATAGTAAAAAGGAAAGATTAAAGTACAGAGTTATAACAAGTTTCATCTATTACTTTTCATCAAAATCCATATTTCCAAATGTTTATATGCCTGGCTTTTTACAGACAGCAAAACATATAACTATCATATATAGCAGTATATATATCACTCATATACGTTGTACATGATCTTACAGTGTAAACCAAGGAAAAAAAATTCTGTACTATGAACTTTATGAGTTAAGGAGTAAATTCTTTAAAAGAGTATTTTCTGATGTCTTTAATAAGGCACATGACCTGCATTTTAAAGTATAAATAAATGCAACTGTACACATTTGCTTTCTACAGCTTTCTCTTCATTCTACAGTTTGAAGAAGTTCTGGAGACTCGACTGGCATTGCAACAGCCTTGTTAGTGGACACAGATGAATCACAGAATCTACATGGTTGGAAAAGACCTTTAATATCATCAAGTCCAAACATTACCTAACTCTATCAGGGCCACTACCACACTACATCCTTGAGCACCATATCTTGACAGCTTTTAAATACATCCAGGGATGTATTTAAAAATTTTAACATTAAAAGTGATTCAACCACTTCCCTGGGCAGCCTGTTCCAGTCTTTGATAACCCTTGTGATATAGAAGTTTTTCCTGATGTCCAACCTAAACCTCCCCTGGCATAACCTGATGTCATTTCCTCTTGTCCCATCAGTTGTGACTTGTGAGAAGAGACTGACACCCATCTCGCTACAACCTCCTTTCGGGTAGTTACAGAGAATGATAAGGTCTCCCCTCAGCCTCCTTTTCTCCAGGCTAAACCACCCCAATTCCCTCAGATGCTCCTCATAAGACTTGTTGCCTTGACCCTTCACCAACTTTGTTACCCTTCTTT
Source organism: Megaceryle torquata (assembly GCA_024611175.1). NCBI lineage: Eukaryota > Metazoa > Chordata > Aves > Coraciiformes > Cerylidae > Megaceryle > Megaceryle torquata. The sequence continues at coordinate 35,380 of JANIJG010021178.1, forward strand.
GGATATGCTCCAGCACCTCAATGTCTCTCTTATACTGCAGTGTCCAAAACTGAACACAGTAGTCAAGCTGTGGCCTCACCAGTGCCAAGTACAATGGGACAATCACTTCCCTAGTCCTGCTGGCCACACTATTCCTGATGCAGGCCAGGATGCTGTTGGCCTTCTTGGCCACCCAGGCACACTGCTGGCTCATGTTCAGCTGGCTGTTGATCAACACTCCCATGTCCCTTTCTGCCAGGCAGCTTTGCAGCCATTCTTCCCCAAGCCTGAAGCATTCCTGAGTTCCAGCCATAGCTCTCTGTTCAGCCAGGCCGGTCTCTTCCCTGCCAGCTCGTCTTTCAGCACACTGGAACATCTGGTCCTGAGCCTTTAGGACTTCCTTCTTGAAGGGTGCCCAGCCTTCCTGGACTCCTTTGTCCTTCAAGATGGCCTCCTAAGGGACACTGCCAACCCATCTCCTGAACAGGCCAAATTCTGCCCTAGTCCAAGGTAGCAGTTCTGCTGACTCCCCTACTTACTTCTCTGAGAATTGAAAACTATTATTTCATGATCACTAAGCCTAAGACAGTCTCCTCCAAGTCTTTCTCTGTTAACAAGCAGCAGGTCCAGGGGACACCTTTTCTAGTTGGCTCCTTCACCACCTGCATCAGGAAACTATCTTCTACACACTCCAGGGTCCTCTGGGACAGTTCCCTCTCTGCTGTATTATATTCCCAGCACACATCTGGGAAGTTGAATTCCCCATGAGAACAAGGAGTAGTGATTGCAAAACCTCTCCCAACTGCTTATAAAATATTTAATCAGTCTCATCATCCTGGTTGAGCAGTTTGTAAAACTCCTATCATGATATCTGCCTTGTTGGCCTTCCCCTTGATTCTTACCCATAAACACTCAACCCCATCATCTCCATCACCAAGTTGCAGACATTCATACACCTCCCTTACAAAGCGCCACCCTACCGCCTCGCCTTCCTCACCTGTCCATTCTGAAAAGTTGGTAGCCACCAATTTCAGCACTCCAATCACACAAGTCATCCCACCACACTTCCATGATGGCAGCTATATCATAATTTTCTCATTGCATGATGGCCTCCCTTGCCTCCTGCTTGCTGCCCATGCATTGTTATAGATGCACTTCAGCTCGGTTGATGGTCCTGCCACCTTCTTGGAGGGAGAAGCCCCCCTTACCACCAGACAATTCTCAGATGCTTTGACAGTTACCAGCCTATCAACTCTTGTGTCTTTGCTGCTGCATGAATCATTGTCCCCTACCTCCACTAAGACAGCCACCTGCAAGACCTTACTACCCCAGTGCCCCACAGGTACTGGCCTGCCACTCCCAGGCTCC
>JANIJG010021178.1:36826-98757 GCA_024611175.1 Megaceryle torquata
CCTCCACTAAGACAGCCACCTGCAAGACCTTACTACCCCAGTGCCCCACAGGTACTGGCCTGCCACTCCCAGGCTCCTCTCTAGCAAGCCCAGTTTTATCCCCATCGCCCTTCAAGTCCTGTTTAAAGACCTTTCAGTCAGCCCTGATAGCTCTTGCCCCAGGATCCTTTTCCCCCTTTGAGGCAGACATTCCCCATCTGTTGCCAGCAGGCCTAGGGTCTTGTAAAGCAGCCCACAATTAAAAAACAAAAAAACCTAACAAACCAACCAAACCCCTAACAAAATTGCACCAGCCTCTGAGCCACATGTTAATCAGGTGTGTTCTCCTGTTCCTTTCACTATTCTTCCTGCCACTCAAGGGATTGAGGAAAATATACCACCTGAGCTCCTGATACTTCAACCAATCACCCCAGTGCCCTGAACTTTTAAATTGCTGCTGGACTCCTGTCTGCAACCTCATCACTGCCAGTCTGCATAACCAGTAGTGGGTAATAACCAGACCGCTGAACCAGACCAGGGAGTTTCCTAGTGATGTCTCTAACCAGGGCCCCAGGAAGGCAGCACTTCCCTGTGAGATGGATCCTATTGGCATATGGGGCCTTCTGTTCCTCACAGAAGGTAATTGCCTATGACAATTGCCCTCTTTTTATTCTTAACAGAAGCAGTCCTAATCCATGGAGCTGGCTGACTCACCCTAGGCAAACCCCTGGATGCACCTTCATCTGCGTCCTCGGTTGCCTGGCCCTCCAGTTTCAGAGCCCCATACATATTGTGCAAGGGTGGCTGGGAGGGGATTCATCTGCCTCCTCAAACAGGGACTTGTTTCCATTACCTCTGTCTCTTAAGTCCCATCCTTCTGCCCGGTGGCAAAAGGGGAAGGGATCTTTGTTTCTTGTGGAACCTCCAGCTGCTGCCTTTGCCTCAGGCTGTGGCCCCACCAATCCATCTCCCTCTTGCACTCCTGAAGCTCCTTCACCTTTCCAGTGCCTATCTCTGCTCTACCACCCGGGTGACGCCATCCGCTATTTGTTCCCTCAGCGCTCCCGAAGCGATTCTCTTACGAAGGGGAGTGGTCTCGGCGAGTGCCCGCCGTCGCGGTTACGCCTCGTTCAGATCTGCCGCCGGCGGGGCCGCTCCACCCGAGACGCCTCAGCAGCCCGCCCCCAGCACAGACGAGCCGCTTTCCTCGGCTTCCAGAAGCCCCACGAAGCTTTCTTCGCCGGTCCTTTTCGCCACGATTCCCTTCCCAAGTGCCTCCTTAATACTGCATTAAGAATATACTCACAGTGTATACACATGGTGTAATTAGCATTTATATCGGTCATCTAACAGGGAAAAATTTTGAATTGTGTATTTGGATTAAGCCTGCCTCTCCAACCTGCCTCACTGTCCAGTCTATGGAATTAGTATATTGCTATAGGATACCCTGCAAGGATCAACAGGAGAATATATTAGTCTGACAGTGTAGAAATGGTAGATTTGCAGCTGGCCTGAAGGCAACCATAAAACCAGTAAAGAACAGGTACTCCAACAGGAAATCACCCACAAGGACATCTTTCTTGCAAAACAAAATAAGAATTAAAAACCCTCTGCAGTTCTCCACCCACCCCACTCCCCCCACCTGCCAAACCCAGCAGGTGGTTTGGATTTCCACTTTATCTCATCCATAAAACAAAAGCTTAGTAACATAGGTTTACAGGTAGAGTCTTGGCTTGGGAAAAATAGTGGCATAAGATATTTAAACACCGAGTTTGTCTCACTCATTTAAACAATGAATGATGACTCAAAACATCATTAGGCAGTGACTGCCAGAAACTTTGCTTTCTGTGCACTGCAGTAATGATACAAGTAGAGAATTTCCCACATTTTTTAACCAACCCAGAAGCAGGAATAAATAACCTACAACAAATGTTTAATATGCTTGATATACCATGTTAGTCAATTAGGTGAGGATTAATGACAACAAAAAGTCATCTTTATCTTGTTTAGAAGCACAAATTATTTAAGTCTTAAAACTGCAGAAATGCATTAACGAAAAAAAAAAAAAACAAACCCACAGCCCATCTAAAGATCACATTTCTAATTACTTACCACAAGACTTTTTCTGCTTTTCCAAAACCAGCGACAATGCTGGAATAAACTATTCAAAGATTTTATGTTGTACACTTTATAAATGGACTAATATGATGTGTTGGGTGTAAAAGGCAGAGCTTTGCTAGTGGGGGGTCTGCAGATCAGCATATGTGGGAGGTAGGCCAGGGATGCTCTGCTTCAGGAACCACTGGTTCCTGCCAGCTCTGTCATGGACAAAATTGTCCCTACCACATACCAAAGCTGGATCCCATCATGGGAGCATATGGCACCACTGTAAAAACACGTTTAAGGAAGGGTTGTTAATTTCTAGGGGGCAAGAGACATCCAAGAAGGGAAAGACACATGGAAGATGACCTAGGAGGAGGTATACTTCAAAGGGGAGCTGTGTCCCATAGAGGAAATCCCACTGTAGCAGGCACATGGCTGCCAAAGGTCTGCAGCTCACTGAGAAATTCATGCCAGAGCAGGTAAAAGAAATAAGAAAGAGAGGCAAAAGGAATGAGATGCTGCACACCAGTCTCTGGGACCACCTGGGACTGACTGCAACATGTGGTGTGAAGCACTGGAGGTAAGAAAGGGGGAAGCAGCAGTGAAGGTGAATGGAAGAAGAATGGAAGTGAAGGTGAGGTGTTTTCTCTAACTTTGAGTTCTTTCTTTCTCAATACCAGAAACAATTAAAAGCTTACATTAATTGACAATATATTAAGTGAATTTCCCACACTCAAGACTCTTTTAACCTGTGATAAATGCCCACCATAAGGAAATAAAATTCATTGGGAGTATGCAAAGAAGGATTCAGAATATTTCTAACTTTCTGCTGTTTTCAGATCACACAAAATTAAGATTGATACAATACTCATATATGTGTACAAATTGAAGCCATTCAAGAAAACAGCCACCATTGGTTAGGTAATGCAGATCTGTAAGTATATAAACACTTCTATTTTCATCATATTTACAATTTGAGACTAAACAAAATTGTAATTCTGAAATGGCTGGCTCAATTTTAATTTCTGGCAAACATTTGTTACTCATTTAAAAAAAATATATATAATTTTTTATAAAACCCCCAGTGAAACAGATTAGCCTACCTGTTAACCTGAGCCGAGTCATCTATAATGCCTTTAGTAAAATTAAAGTAAATGTCACTGTAGAAATAATATTATTCAGTCCATTGTTTAAACCTGACTTGTCTGTAAGATACATTCAGCATCTGAACACTTAATGTGGTTTGGATTATTAAGGTAGATTGTGACATGTGGCCAAATGTCTAAGGTAGATCACGCTATATGGACAAATGTCTGAGTCTAGGAGTTGTAACAGGGGAGATTTAGTGCCTGCTCTGAGACAGAGTTCTGGTTAATATCCTGAAGGAAAAATCCTGAAGAGTAGGGGTTAAGAAAACAAGATATTAATTTGAGATGAAGGATTACAGAGAGGATATGGCCAGAAGATCTTCACACTCACCAAGGTATCAAATCCTCAGTCTTACTGAAGAATTTACCATTAGAAACAGAAAGATACAGGTCTAGGGACCTCTCATTTAATCTTTCAGTAGGCCTGCATCTATTGCTTAGCTTCAGATTACAGAGGAATCAATATAAAACTGTATTAAGAGATGAAATAAGGTAACACATGTTATTGCTTTGGCAGTTATAAGGGAAACTGTTATGCAGAATTACTCAGTTTACATTAATTACAGAAGGACATAAGATGATTAAGACACATTAGAGTTGAAAGACTATCAGAAAGGAGCTTGTGTTTTAGAAGGGAAAAGGCAAAAGGTCAACTGGTGCAAACTAGCCAATAGATACATTTTATTTTTTACTTCAATAACTTTCTGTTGTCTTTTAGATATACACATTACCGTGGGATAATTTAAATTAATAATTAACTGGAAAATTTTACATTAGTGATAATATTTCTGAACTAAAACTCTGTTCATCTGGCACTTAACCTGTTTTCATGAGAAAATTTCTAATCTGTAGATGTCCAGGAACTTCTTTTGAAACTTGTCTTGTTCAATTAAATTCAGAAAGTTATTTCCTTGTGGATTAATTTCCTAATAGCATTCTTGGAAGTAAAACTTCAGTTTTAAATATGAACATCTACTCCACCTTCTCTTTTTGTTTTCCTTATCTACTTTCCTTCAATTTTCTTGGTGCTGAGAGGCTAAAAAAGGGAACTTAAAAGGTAGAGCATTTCATAATTTTTAGGGCAGCATCTATTAAAATAAACTTGTCATCCTCTTAATGTAAATAAGATGTAATTACCATTGACACTTAAAAAAATGCATCAGTAAACCAAACAGTAGAATGAAGGACAATGTGTTGTGGTCTCAGTGCAAAAAATATAAGCTGTACCTGTGAAACTGTTTTATCCAGACAAATTGCTGGGTTAAGCAGAAACCTAACTAGATGATGGCTTCAGACATTCAAGAGATCAACAAAGAAGTGTTCCTTTTAGATACATAAACCCCACATTGTTCAGATCTTACCAAAAACCCCAAAACAAACACACACAAAACCAAAAACTGAAACAACAACAACAAAAAAAACCCAACACAACAACCAAAAAGCCTTCCATGGTACAGGTCTGATATAAAATTTTAAGGAGATTACTGAATTTCACAGGAATGGTAACATAGTTCTAGACATGACTTAAATAAAATTACTAAATTCAAGCCAGTATACAGAGACTAGCAGCTTGGTCATAGATTAATTTAAGGGCCCGTCTGAACTTTCCAACAGGACACCTCTCCAAGAAGCATAGTGGGTGCAACCTGGAAAGAATGTCATTAAAGATTTGAAGAAATTCCTGGTTCCTCCTGGACATTCCTTCATATAAAAGATATTTCACTTTCCAGTCAAATTCCCAAATACCAAAAAAAACTACAGCCATGTTCTTCTGTCTCCTACTCCTTCAAGCAGCCTAGAAATTAACTGGGATCAACTGGAAGCAAAGGAGTTTCCTGATCTCAGAATAGTGACCATAAGAAACTGCATCACCAAACAATTCTTGTTCCCAAATGCTGAGACTGAAATAAATGTACAGGTAGTAAAAGAAAACTCTGTGTGATGACAAACTCCAGTATTAAAGAAAATATAATAGTGTTTTAAAATACTTTTCATCTGGTTGTGGCTTCACTGCAAAGGTTGTAGCTTGCTAAATCATGCTACAGTACAAAATGGTAAGTTACATGCAATTTTTGTGAATTCTAAGGGAGAAAAACATTTTCTTGAAGTGTGGGGTTTTTTTGTACTTAATGTATTTCTTTGTCTTCCCTTGCACTTTTTTTTTTTTTTCTTTTGAAGGATTGACTCTCTTTAGTGCAGTATAGTTGGTGATCTTTTCAGCAAAAGTTTTTGCATGGATTTTTTTAAGCAATACCATTTTTCAAAACATTAGAAATCCAAATAGTAATTGAGATCTGTATCATTTGACTCAAGTGTTAATCTCTTTTGGTGAATATAGCAAATATAAGTGATACTGCACAGGCTACGGTCATAGAACTTAGTAAAAACTGTTTTAATGTCTGTCTTTATAACCTCAGGGGCTGATTTCAGAGTCTGAAAAACAAAATTAGACATACTAAGAGATCCCAGACATTAACTATTTTTGTATAAATGGATTTGAAAATACATTTTAGAGATATTAACCATCAACACCTGAAATCAAGATACTGATGTCTCACGTTTCAAATTCCTATATGACAACACGCACAAGCAAAGCACAACAAACATTCTCAAAGTACTATTAACCATACTTGGCACTGAATTCTAAATTGATTATAGACTGTCAACCACTAATAGTGCTAAAAAAAAAAATCTTAGTATACTACCCTGAGCATTTTCTTATTTCAGTTTTTCCCCAAAACCTTAACATTTATATTTCCATGGCTTTTTTTTCACACTTTCTAGATGTCATTAAATTATAGAATGTTAGTTTTTAAATTCAGCTTAGATTTTCTGGAACAATTAAGCATACACATTTTTTGTATTTGAAACATTTGACCTTTTATGTTAAAAATATTAAAGAATAACAATCAGTAACAATACCAATAACCGTAACATACCAATTCCTCCTCCACTACATTTCTAAAAGATATCATCAAACTCTCCTCTCTCTCCCCAGTCCTTAAACAGAGTGGCAGCCAGAATTATGATTTGTGTAGAAGCCTGAGAGACTGTAAGAATCTTCTGGAAGAAGAGTGTGAGAATTACTACTAGATAACTAAAGCTGAAAATTCTTTGACTCTACTTTTTCCCCCCTTTCTTTTTGAGTGATATCAGCTGAATCTATCAGTTAAGACAGACTGCATCGTTCTATCGGGTAGTCACTCAGGGCTTAATCCTAACAGTCATTTTACAGTCAAGCTTTTGGCAGAGATAGCAATTCAGTTCACACCCAAATGTCCAGCACATTGAATATCAGTTTGAAAGGTGAATTTCAGAGTTTAAGAAGTGAGGAACAATGTAACTCTAACACACACTGGGCTTTAAAAAAAAAACCCAAAAAACCACCACACAACTTTCTTTAGACAGTCCATTTCTAATACAGAACCTACTAAATTCTCTGGCTAGAGCATCTGCTTTCCTGCACATGTATATGCTTATTTGAACCAATATGCATAGGATTGATTATTTGTCTATTAAAATCTAATTGCACTGGTATAATTTTTAAATGCAAAATACCTAGCACTATCTAGGAATATTTCTAAATCAGAGATTACAAACCAAGCTAATTCAATATAAGACACAGAAATGCTAATTAACTAGCCAGGAAAAAAAAAAAAAAGCCCTATGCAGAAAATGGACTCTATTTTATCTCACTTTGAACTGAAGAGTAAACCAGCATGGAGTACTGCATGTAAAAGCCATTTAGGTACAATCAAAAGTCATTTTCATCAGCACAGATGCCCCAAATTGACCACCATAATGTGGTGGATTATGTGGGTCTTGGAATTAATCACATATGAAAGAAGTTCTCTTGAATGGTGGAATCATATGAGGTCTCCACATGCTGAGATGTTATCGATGCACTATCCGAACAGCTTTCTAAAATGCTGAAAATAAGTCTTCATCTTGTAAAATTTTTCACTCAATTTGATTAATGCAGGCAAATATGTCAAGGAATACTAACTGTATGCAATTAATGATATTACAAGTCATATTTCTGGCATAGCAGAGTCTTTTCAGTCAAAATGAAGAGTTTTTAGAAATGTCTATTATCAATGATGCAAGATTTCATTCTGTAACACAGGGCAAACAAAAAGAACAAAACCAACAAAAAACCCTCAGAAAGAGGTAAGGAGTACTGTTGTGTTTTCCTCTGCTTTTCTCAAAATCTATTCAAGCTGGGGGACTGGAAAGCAAATGTCATGTTTGCAAAACAAAAGAGGAAAACATCACCAGATTCATAGGGCATATGAATAAATTTAAATCTATTTGATCTTCTGTGCAAAATCTATAGTGAACTAATCTAACTTCCAAGGTGGGTTGAAAAAACATAGCAGTATGGTAAAGTGTTGTCATGTGAGTCAATACAGTATCCATGAGCATTGGTCATTAGGGGCAACGGCATGGAGGACAGGTTTCAAAATTCAACCTTGGGTACACAGAATTTGCTTTAAAGATGTAAATATAAAGGGGAATAAAGCAATCAAAATTTTAAAAAAAGTCCCCGTCTAGATGAGATTCAATATGTATTAGATAAAAGTCCATAAAGACAGAAGAATCTTGCAAATCTGGTAATGGTTTGTTTGGTTTTGGCCTGTTTATATATTTAGGATTTTTACAGAAAAATAACTAAATGGCATATGAGACTCAGCTGCAATTTCTTTACCATCTCTCCTTTTTTCATGAGGCCACTTAGCACGCCTTCCTAAACAAATGCTTGGTGGTACTTCTCCACAATATCTTCAGAGGATTCAGTAATTTTCCTTCTCCCTGTACATGTTTCCCTAGAGTTAAGACCTTTAATCTTAATCAATCGTTCATATGTTTTCCTGAATAAATTAGAATAGAGCTCAAGTGATTTTATTTTTTTTTCTTCCTCTAAGGCTCTGAAAACTGTACTTTGGGTGTGTTGGGAAAACAACTATCATCTATACCAGGGAACTTGACCCAATGTCAGCTAGAAAATGTGTAAGAATGGAATTGATTGTCAAAATCATAAAAGAGGCCAATGACTGGGGCAACCAACTGGCAAGGACTTGAAGTACTCACCTTAAATCAGATCAAACACCTCAATTAAGTACTACACCTATTAAGGCAAAACAGTTTTTGCTTTTAATCCTGATATTAACTGTTTATACAAAATAGAACAGTTCTACCATGAATAGATGAGAAAGGCCATCCATCAAATAAGGAATTGCTGTTTAAGGCATGCACAATAGGTTTAAATTCCTGATTTAATTTTCTGTAAGATCTTATATACCTCATTAGAGTTATTCAGAAAGCAAAATGAAAAGCCACAGACTTTGAGATACTGACCTTGAAACATAATATAAAATCAGGTGCAGTGTGTTAGACCAATGCTTCCCCGTTCCCAATATTCTGCCTCCAGTAGTGGTCATTAATAGACACTTCTGGAAGAGCATGAAAATCAGGCAGATATATGGAAATACTCTTTTCTAGAAGACTAGGTTAGCCTCCAGCCAGGGTCTCACTGAGCAGGAGGTGATGTTTTCTGTGGGACAAACCTTTCACATTCCATGTCTTTCTTTAAAGTTGGAAAGTTTTTACTTGCACTATTAAAGAAAAAAAAAAATTACAATCTGAGGTCTATAGGAGGAGGGAATTTCTAAAATCAGGTTTGAGCAAGGTTGAGGCTTCCATGTTTGGGAGATGTTGGCACCTATTTTACATATCTGGCAACCAGATTCAAAGCTAAATTTCAGGACTATATACAATGTCCTAGACTTCCATGAATATTTATTTACAGGAGCAAACACGAGCTCTTCCAACTCTACAGTTGTTGTAAAGGAATCATCTTTGTGAAGAAATCCTGTCTGAATTTTCCTCTCCATTGTAAGTAAAAATCTCTCTTCTTACAGGGGAGGACACAATCTCATCATTTCAGTAATACTGTCTTTTATTAATCTTTTCTGTGAGAGAGAATAAGCAAGCCCGAGATACCTAAAATAACATTATTTAACCTTCTGACAGCACTTCTTTTAACAGCAGACAATTCCCTGCCACAGTCAACTTCCAACAGAAAAACCATGCTTATTCATATACACAAAGGCAAACCCTTACTTTACAATCAGAACATTACCATTTTATTAGGGGAAATTAAATCAAAACAGATTTGTGTAAATTAATTTTATATCCTACTAACTTGGAAGTTTCTATAAGGTCTTGAACAACTCTAGATCAGATAAGAAAAGAAGATTATATGAACCACAGAGGGAAATCACATATTTTAAGAGACTCAGCTTTAATCAACTAATTCAAAGTTAGATTTTATTAAACCTTGTTAATTTTTTCAGATCAAATAAGCTTAACAAGGAGAAAAGAGCTATTCCATTTGAAGTCCGAGTACAGAGTGTAACTGTAATAAAAGAAGAATAATTCTACAGATTGTAAAAATTGTATATTTGAAATAATGTTTTCAATATCACAAGTGAATAGTTTAGAATTAATCTTTTTCTTTTATTATTTTTTAACCAATTCAGAGGTATTCATTTCTTCTGAAGGTTCATAACATGCTAACTCTGAAGTACCAGAAAAATAAAAACTGTTCTCCAATGTGACTGAGACTCGTGGTTGATTTAGCTGTTTAACAAGTTGGAAACCCTGAAGGTTTTCCTCCAGTTAGAAGGTTCCTAATGCCCTCCCCGCCCCCTTGCCCCATATGGATCCTCCAGTGTCTAACTGGGATTGAGCTTCTATTGCCTGTTTTCCCTCTAACAGGGCACCCAGAGCTTATATGTGTTCTGTTTTCCCAGAGCTCGTAAGAACATAATTTTTGAGGCCTCTAGCCCCTGTTAAATTTAGTTGGAGCACTCATGTTTCAAAGTTACTGAGGAGATGGGACAGAAGTACGTGGAAACGCACAAGTGCATAATATGACTGCAAGACCTGGAGTCACAGAAAACCAGCTGAAAATGTTAAACAAATACATAGTACCACTGCCCATTTTTAGATTGCTAGTTTTCAATTATATCAAAAAAGGCACAAAATCATATTTAAAAAAGGCAAATACAACTCTACTGACTGCTGACAACTCCCCTTATGGAAGAAGAATTCTGATGATCTGGAGCTGGCACACCCTGCCTGCTCACCCCCATCTTCCTGGGATCACACACAGCATGTCAGGCATTTCTTGGCAGGGTATTCTGATAATCCTGAACAGCCCAACCTTTTGGAGCACTGCCAGGCAAACATGTACTGAAATAGCCTCTTTCTAACCTGTTTCCAGGAATCACAAGAACACTGCAAAGCCAACCAGGGAATCTGGCTCCATGTATTTAAGTAACCAGGTTTTGGTTGCAGTGTTACCCTGAAAAGCAGAGCTCTATCCTGAATGCCTAGTTATAATTCAGACTCATTTTGGATTCATTACTTTTTAATTAAAAGAACTGAGGCTTTTTTCTACCTTTCAACATTGACTATATTTTAATATTGCACTTTAAAGTATGTGATTTTAAAATATTTTGATAGTTTAATTTTTAAAAGTGATCTCATTAAATATCATATAATATTCAACGTAGGATAATGAATTTTCAGTCAGTCCTTGTACATTATCTAGAGAGGTCTAGCTAAAGGGAGATTTAAGATTGACATTTTATTCCACCGTATACTTTGCATCATGTCTTTTTATTGATGTAAACAGTTCATGGCAAAAAAAATAATCTGGTTATTGAAGAACTTACTTGCATGGTGTTAATGCAAGATAATAAAATAGAGGCTTTGACAATAATATTGTACCTGGTCTCTTCAATATGCTCTAATTACTAATAGCAATTCCATTTGCTGCTGAAAATCTAGTTTACAAATATGATTTGGGAGTATATAGTTAACAGCATTTAAGAGAGTGCCAGTACCTAGTAAGAAATTGTTATGATTGATGCATAATAAAGTTAAAAGAACAATAATGCTCCAAAGTTTTGATTCAAAGAAGAAAACATGCAAAATTACAAAGAATCTGTATAAGTGAAATGAGAAATGGGAGCTGTTCCCTTTTTCAAGATTTCTTCCACTCTGTCTGTGTTTCTAATATAGAAATTAAATGATATAATATATAATTTCTCTTTTCAGTGTTAGACCATCTTTTATTTACCACGCATTATAGTAGACAAATCATCATTTATTTTCTTGTTGAACTACCATCCATAGCAATAATCTAAAACCAGTTAATAAACATTATGGTTTGTTACAACTGCTACCGATTAAATCTTAAGTGTCTAAAACATACAAATATAAACAGAATGTAATTAGAGCTATTTAAATAATCCATTTTTAACTTAGATTAACCATACTTTCCATTTGCTAGGGATAAACACTCATAAATGAAACCCATTGCTGAACAAGAAGCAATTACTTCAGTTTAAAATATTAATACATACTGCTTTTTAAAAAGCTGAGGAAAATCATTTATGTACTGTACAATACAACCTCTATTCATACAGAGAACGAAAATGGGATGGCATTCTGAATCCTAAGCGAGCTGCAATCATCTTTGGGGTACAGTTTGTTCTTATCCATTTATAAGTTCATTAAACTGTTTTCTCTGATTAGTATTGCTCTCAAAATAATTATTATAAAATACATATGCATGGTTTTGTATTTTTAAGCTAATAACGAACCCCAACTTTGTCAACTGTCTCTCTTAACAGCCCTTTTTAGTAATACTCAAGACATGCTAGTAATGCAAACTAATTGCTGATACACACCATATAAAATCTAGGCTGGATAGACTTTCAAGCTTATTCCAGATTGCAGGTCTAGAAATGTACACATACATACATTGGCATATACATATATGCATACACACATGCACCAGGGATAACAGGTATATGTCTGATTATTAAACTTCTAAATTCTAAATTTCAGGAAAATTATTTATATATCAATGCTATGATTTTCTTCTACTTATACTATTACTTGGTTCTTTCTAAGCATGGCACATTTTAAATTGCATTTAAAGGTGTAATTTTGAGCTAAATCATACAAAGACTTATTTCTTCATGCTGAGGCACTGAGAAAGTACTACATGTTTTGCTTTCTCTACAGCTGCACAAGACCTTCCCATCAGAAAGGGCAAAACCATGGATCCAACAGTTCTGTAAACCAGACTTATATTAACAGGCATCATTGTGTCAAGGTTGGGGCTTCCCTCCCTCAGCCTCAGGACAATAAAGGCTGTACTTTCAAAGACGTAAGAATAAGATTCTTGATATTTTAAACCAGATTTTTTGCTCATTCCTCCTATAAGATGTCACCTCATACTCTACAATTTATCTGGTTACGTAGCTCTGAAGTACACTCAAGTGTATAGAAGTAGAACATGGAATTCCTCCCTCATCATTCACAAAGTCATGATCTTCTGTTTTAATACTTTTACCAGTCCCTCACTCTAAGAAACCACAATTATAACTGATATAAGAAGTTTAATAAATTATTTTTCTATTATCTTTGAAGTGGTATTTTTATGTTTATATTTAAGTGCATGTTAAAGGCAATTAGCGATTGAGCAAAGTGAATAATTAATTATGTGCAATTAGAGTGGAACTGTAGACAAATAGCACCATATTACTGGCAAATTTTAACAATGTGATAAATTATGGCAATTATAGGCAAAGTAATAATGATTTTCAATCAAGCAAAATAAATGAGAATGTGTTCTGTATTCACCACAATCAAAGTTCAATCTGTTCGACTGTGTTTAAACTGGCTGCAATTACACACGCAAATCATTATTAGGACTCTTAATAAAACACAGTTATTTTCAGCTCTACTTCATATTATATACTTTTGCATATCTATTAGCATTTCCCTCTGGAAAGGCTCGAAGGGCTTTGAGGATTGTCCTCTGCTCAGTCTCCCTGAGACATGTTAGGACAAACTCCTGTAACCAACTGCCTCATGCCTCTGCAGACAGTGTCTCATGCTGTATGGTGGACTGCTGAGAGGAACCTGCAGCTGAAAGGAGCATTTCAGACTCTCCCCTTTACACCCTCCTGTAGCAGAACAGCTCTTTCCTCAACAGTTATTTAACATCAAGTTCTATTCTGCAAAAACTGAACAAATATTCCCCTCAGCTGCCTCTTCTGTATTGTCAGCAACCTTAGGTAGAAACGTGGGGCACAGTAATGTAGTCAAAGTTTTCCTGGGACTTGGAGCAATCTTATCTCTAAAAGCCCGCCATTGATGTCAGTTCTGGATAGAAAAAGGTTATCTGGTGTTTGAAAGTGCAGGCAAGCACTTAAGATTTCAGAAGAGCCACCCAAGTTGGAAAATAGACTCCAACACTGACGTAACGGCTACAAAGAACTTAGGGTTCAGGGCTGAATGCCGGCACAGGTGCAAGACACGGCTTTGGGGGGCACAGAAGGGATGCCAGGTGTGCCCTGCACGCTGCTCGCCCCTTGCTCTACTGGGAAAACATCCGGATTTTAACAGCCAGAGGCACGTCCGGGGCCATGACACAGGCGAGCGCTCGGGCCCGGAGACTCTCTTCTCGCCCCCCTCCCACCCCTCCCGTTGCGGGACAGTTGTAAAACCTGGGACCGCGCTCTGCAAGGAGCTGAGAGAAGCTGCCTCGGGGCTTGGCCGCCTCGGAGCTCCCCCGCTCACCTCCGACCCCAGCCCAGCCCCGGAGACGCCCGTGACCCGCCCCGGGAGCCCCGCTGCCCGCCCTCCACCCGCCGGGCAAAGCGCCCGGGGCCGCGCGGCGGCAGCTCCAGCCCAGGATGAGAATTGGGTTAGCAAAGTGTCACTGAACACGTTACTCCTGCTACATCCACCTCTTAGTATGTTTTTTTTTTCTGGTCGATGATGCAAAGTGAATTAATATTTCAAACCAATTCCATTTACTATTATAATTGGCCAGCATTATAGATAAATATTATAAACAAAAATATATTTTTTTCCTAATTTAAGACCAAGGGTAATATGGCTATGAGCATAAACTGACAAATTTACTAGTAAAATCAGTTTAAGAATATGAAAAGAAAACATAAGAATGGTTTTCTACATGGAATTTTTCTTCTGATTTTAATTTTTGTGATTGTGTAAATAATATATAAATGATACTTTAGATAAATCCTGAAATATATGTGTAGAACTGTAATAGTTACTGAATCATTTCAGCTAAATGATGCCTGTGAAGCTAGAAAGCTGTGAATACATCGTATTATAGCTTTTAGGAAATGCAAGATTTCCAAGTAAAATACATCCAAAAGCACAATATGCACAGGACAGACAGGGCATTCAAGCTGCAACTGACATTCAGTCTCTGATATTTTTCTATTAAGAAAACAGGAATTATAGAAATGTGCTCAAAATAGCCCACTATTATTCTTTTGAAATATTTTCTTTATGACTGGATGAACTTTTTACAAATACAATTAAATAAATTACAAGGAATTAGTTTGTTTTTGTGCTTGTACCATCTATATACTTCTAGTCTCCATCTAAGAACTTTTGAACTTGGCTACTTTTAACCAGTTTGACAAAAATGTGTTGCAAAGTAAGACACTCCCTAAACATTTCAGGAAGTCAGACAGCAAGATAGAAAAAAAAAACAACAGAGACCCCGCTCATGCCCTTTCAAGAAGATGTATTATGATCACACACAGAATCCATGAAAGAATTATTTTTAGAAAATCCTTAATCTAATGTCATGCCTTAAGGTTCTGTGCCACTTACAAGGGTGTTCCTAGAAACTCTTTCCTGGATGTTCAGTGTGAGAATGGGTGAGCTCCTGACAAAATTATACAAATCAATTAAAATTCAATTATCCACAGGAAACTGGTGTGCAAGTTGGAGAGTTACTTCACTGAATGAAAGATGTAGCTGCATCCGCATTTTGAAGTCTCAGTTTACCTACTGGATTAAACTTTGCAGGAGATGGAGAAAATGAGCAAATTTGGAAACTGTTAAACTTTGCACATCTGAAAGGGTGAGAATGTTACTAATAGATCCAAAATTAAACCAAAAAATTCTAGAGAACTGAAATTTCCACAGGATTTGACCTGTCTGAAAAAGGATTTTGCAGGTCATGACATTAGACAGATATTTGTCCTTTATATATATTCCATGTAGGATCACCAGGTCCTTTAGCATATCTACAGATTACGAGACTTTTAGAGCTTAATTGTATTTGACTATTTACCCGACATTTTATGCCGACTAAACAAAAATACCAAGTTTAATATATTTAAAAGGGCATTTAACTTCTTACGGTACAGCTCTACTTTTTAGAATATTCTGAAAAAGATAATTTCTCCAACTATGTTCTAAATCTGTATAAGCTTTCAGTCATGAGTGATTTTAACCAAGATCTATTGTAATGCCAACCTAAATATCAGCTCACTTAAATTTGCCACTATATACACACTATGAATTTAATTATCTGTATATAATGAATTAATATTCAGCTATGTTTATACATAAAATAAAAATAATTATAAATCTTCATTTATCAATTTCATCAGTGTTATAGCATAACTACATAATGCCAGGACAATAGACAACTTTACTGAGCTCCGGGGCCAGTACTGTGGAGTTTCTACTTCAAGTTTTTTTCTCTTCCCTGTCTCTACTCTTTTAAACCATTCCATTCTTTTTGTTAGCTTATTGGGATGCTATCTCCTGATTTCTGAGAAATTCTTCTGTATGCTTTTGTGTCCTTTGAGTGAAATCCTAGGTTTGTTGAAGATTTTTGGATGCTGACTACAGCAGACCTGATTTTACCCATTTTTTTTACAGTCTTCTCTGTCCAGTGAGGCAAAGAATTCTACATTTCTGACTGCCTGTTCCCTATCTGAATATTCTGAAATATTCTCAGAATAAATCTAACAATTTAATTTGATCCTTATTTCTTGCATGATCTGTGATTCCTCAACTAATATTTTTCTCTCCCTGTTGTCTGACCAACTTTTCCCCCTTAGAAAAAGAAGTCATACCTCTGCTTCACTTACTTCATGCATCATTTTAGTTGCTCTTAAAGCTGTCTAGCTTTAAGATTTTCACTTCTAGTGCATTCCCTGATAACATGCTCTCTATTTCCTCTACAAAATCTGCCTCATAGGAAAATTATATAGCT
Source organism: Megaceryle torquata (assembly GCA_024611175.1). Taxonomy (NCBI): domain Eukaryota; kingdom Metazoa; phylum Chordata; class Aves; order Coraciiformes; family Cerylidae; genus Megaceryle; species Megaceryle torquata. Next base: position 53,195 of record JANIJG010021178.1, read on the forward strand.
CTTGTTTGATAAGCCAACACCCAGTACAATGTTATTTGTATCTAGGATATTTAAATGCTGTCTGTCTTAGGTTTTGTGCCTGCTGTCCATTATCAGTGGCAGCACTTCCCTGCTTTCTTTTGTGGCTCTTCCTCATTGTCTCTCACCACTTTCTGGCTGCATCACAGGCTTCCATTTTCTGCCTCTCTTCATATCAAATTTTTCACTCTTCACACCCCTTTCCGTTCCTAATAACTTTCTTTGTGTTTGTTGTTGTTTTTTGGTAAGATCTGCACACCTCAGTTACTTGAAGCACAGGCTACTTCAGATGCCAGACATTTGAAAAGCAAAAATATTATATGTTTTTAAAATATATTTCCCCCTTTGTATGTTAAATGACAGTTTGAATTACTGGGAAATATCCAGTTCTAATGTCTCACTCCAATAAATCATCTCTCTATATGTTCTGAAAAATATCTGGATTGGCAAATTTTCATTGTACAGATTTCTATACCTCAGACTAAAGCAGGAAAAATAAAATACTAAACTTTTACTTTTAACCATATCACCAATTGCATCTCAGACTTCCTTTTGGAGCCCAGCTGCAGACTGCCAGCTGTTTCGCATCTATCAGGCTTCCACAGCCTGAGAACAGGCTTTATGTTTCCATCCTTTCAGCCAGGAGGCATATTTTTTTTGTGTCTATGTATAATCTGGCAAATATCACAAAAGAAAAACACAGGTAGAAGAGTGGAGGTCAGCCAGGGAAAAACAAAAAAACCACCATAGGTGTTTATGTTTACCCTCTTCATGGTGATTGAGGCTGCCATTCACCCTACATTTAATGCATTTACTTCCACAAGGTTCACTGTCTCCACTGACACATCCTATTGTTTCCTGACATTGTTTGTGAACACTGCTGAGAAAGGACTATCATCCGAAAGCTGGTTTTGTAAATCTAACAGTATTAAACGGAAAAAAAATTATTGGACAACTGTTTTCAAGACACTTCATACTGCAAGAGATTCATCTTTCTTGGAATTTGACAGACAGAGAGGCTGAGAATGATGCCAAGCCTCACCTCACAGAATAGAGATCTTCCACATCAATTAAGGACTCATGTGAAAGGGTGAAAAGGATCTCTGCTCCTTCTTCAGTACCAGAAAAGTGATCCAATAGATTAAGGTGCAAATGAGGTCCAAATGGGGGCATTTGGATTTTGTATGTGAAGGGCAGCACCACTGACATACAGCAAATGTGTGGGAGTTAAAAATAAGTGGTGCGTATGTACAGGTTACTTTAATTCTTCCAATATACATTATTTTTGTTATTAACTTTCATGAAATTGTACCATTAATAATCCTGTACGTGTTACTTTCCTCCTAATTATCACTGCAGTCAATTGCAAATATTATTTTACTCTTTTAATGCTATTTTACTACTTTAACTGGAATATAGCCTTAAAAGTGCAAGCACTATTCATAAATGCAATGTTGAGATTATTAAAGCTAAATATATGTGAACATAGTAAAAGATGAGAAAAATGTATTTGAGTTAATTTGTGGGCTTCTGTTCTGTAAACATAAACTTTAGAAGTCTCTTAAAAACCTCTTGTGTATTCTCAGAAACATCCTTAACTCATTATAAGCTGAACTGTCACTTTTATTATTGTGTGTATTAGACATTGCTTAAAATTAAAAACATTAATCAGAAAACTGCTGTCCTAACCAAAGAAAATATTGCCCAGTCTAAAATTCAAATATTAAATTATTTAATTTACAATCTGTGGGGTTCACAAGACCTGGATACAGTATGCAATGCATTTAAGTCACTGCATGCATGTGTTTATCACAAGCTTCATACTGGAACTTGCAGACCACTAAAATAGAAGTGATGCCAAATCTATGATGTGTACTATTAAAAAGTATCTTCAGCACCTTCATGAATTGCCAGAATCCAGAAGCTTTGGGATAAATCTGAGCACGTGGGTACAGAAATCCGTTCACGTACAAAGGACTTGAGGGTGAGGGGCTTCATTCACATGCATAAATAATGCAAAATTACTTTGTCACCATAAGGACTTTCTTCCTTCTTAATGTCGGTTACAAGACTTCCTAAAAGTTCTTAATACATAAAAATAAAAGTATTCTCTTGGTATTATAGCCTGGCTTCTGCAAGTATCTGTGAGGCAGATAACCACATTCACATAGTAATAAGTGATGCATATCTTCAGATACAAATATTCCTAACTGAATATAAAAGGATGTCAACAAAGTCACATTTCTGTAGACTTTCTAAAACCTGTTATTGTTACAACAAAACCTATCATTGCTATAAATTGAATGGTTTTGCAGGAAAGGACTCTCAGTCTCACAGTTTATTCATCTTCAGGTAACTGATGGGACTGGGTCCAGAGTTATTTTCACCTCTACTTTTAGCATCACATAGATAGGCCCTGTCTTCTCTTGTCAGACATTATCCAGACAGCAATAGAATTTAGGGCTAACTATGTCCCTTTTAAAATTTTACTTTTTGTCTTTTGTTAAAAGATGGTACACATGCACATGTACATCTGTCTGTTAATTATTCTGTTAATAGATATATATCTATATAGATCGTATCATATCATATAGAGATATTTGAATTAGTCAGTAGTTATTCCTGGGGGGAAAAATTAGGATGTTTTCATAAAATAATTTAGAAGATATTATTCAGAAAATAGGAATACAATCTAATTTGATATACATTCAACTTGAATAGATAAAGAAAACAGCAATAATGATGACATTTATGTATATTTGTTGATATTTTCCCCAAATTTTTTTTTTTTTTTTTTCAATCTGTAAAATAAAATACTGTTTGAAACTTCAAGTGCATAAGGAATCATCTGAAGTGCTTTTTGGCACACAATGTAACAAAGAGTAGAATGAAACTACCATCACTGATAGATACAAAGAGTAGAGAAAGATGTGAGACAGAGAAGCAAAAGCATCTTAAAAAGTTTCCACAAGCACTCCAATTACTCTTTTAACCTTCTGATGTTCAAGCACATCTCACACCTCATTAAACACTTCCATGTTGCTGTTCAGACCTCTCCTACACAAGTAACTTGAAAGAAAGATTCCTATTTTGCAGAAAATTCTTCCCTTTGTGTTTTATAAGTTCTGTATTTTTTGATATTACAGTTACCAAAACTAGTTTTGATCGTGTTTAATTTCTCCATAAAAAAATTATTTGTATGCCAACATGTGGATTCAGAATTTAATCAGACCTGTCCCTCACAGGTCTGATTTTTTTTTCCTAACTTTCCTGACTTTTTTTTTCCTTACTCACCAGACATTATGTAGTATTACTTATAGTATTATATATAAACATCACACATACTAGATAAATAAACACAAGTGTTATATACTAGTATCTCTACTATGTTTTGGAAGCCAGTGAGAAGTACATATTTATTTGAATGAGGCGATGTACTAATCCAATCTTTTCAAGTCTTTGGTGCTTTGTAACTTATCTTAGGTTTTTTTTAAGCAACTCTGCTATAGGTATATTCATCCTGTAAAATACATTTCTTAGGAACATGTGAAGGATTCAACAATTACAATTTTATTATGCTTAAATTCTTACAGAATGCATCAAGACAGGAACACTGAAAATTTCATCTTTTTCTGAATGAGCCAGAGAGAGAAAGGGATGGAAAAAAAGAGCATGGCTAGTAGGGGAAAAATATAATCCTTTTTCACTAAGACCAACAATTATGCCTCAGTAATGTTAATATTGAACACCTACTCCATCCAGAAAGAGAATGTGACCAGAATTACTATTTTCCTATGCCAGATACTAATAGGACATTCCTGTAGATAAGTATCATCAGTTGAGAATTGAGAGTTTGAAATAGAGCAAATGCTCAGTGTTCACATTGTTGGTAATTTTCTGTAAGCTGTGGTATTCCTTCCTATTTTCAGTGCAGTGATCAATGTTGAGCAAACCTACATCTTCTCAAACTGAAATCCAACAGATAGCACTTCCCAGCACAAACCAAACACAGCTTTCCCTGAAACCATCAGCAGAAGCACTAGCGGAGGCTATCACAATATCTGTATCTCTTACTACTGAGTCCTCAAATATAGCATACACTAATTCAAACCCCAACAGTAGAGACTCCTGAATTGTTTCAGTATGAAAACTGTGAGCGTCTATGAATGTAACACTCGTGGCGGAGATCCTAGAAGTAGTGCTCTTCCCTAACAAATTTTTCACAGATTCTTGTGGGGAAACAGAGAAATACAGTTTCCCCTTTTCTGACTACTGTTTTTACTTTGCCCATCTCAGCTGGAGATCTTAAAAGGACTGTAAACATTATTTTATATAAAATAACTTTAGGTATATAGAATCATCGAATTGTTCTGGTTGGAAGAGACCTTTAAGATGATCAAGTCCAACTGTTACCCTAGCACTGGCAGGTCCCCAGAAACCATGTCCCTCAGCACCACATTTATACATGTTTCAAATGCCTCCAGGGATGGGGACTCTACCGCTTCCTGGTCCAGTCTGGTCCAATGCATGACAACCACTTTGGGGAAGAAATTTTTCCCTCAGCTGCTTTCTCAAATGACTTGTACTCTAGATCCTTCACCAGCTTTGTTGCCCTTCTTTGGGCACTCTCCAGCATCATAATGTCTTTCTTGTGAAAGGCCCAAAACTGAACACAGTATTTGAGGTGTGATCTCATCCCACAGGGCTTCCTCCTATACTTTCTCCACATAGGACACTAAAGTCTCTACAAGCAGAAAGAGACAATGGACTCGATTAACAAAAACAGTCAAAATTCTGCAGAGTTTGTAGCAGCAGCAGATACACTTTCTAAAGCCATGTTCTTAAGTTAAAGACTATCCAGTTATATACCTTGCTTACAAAGAGTGGTTTCAATATCAGAGACTACCACAAACACTTGTTCTGCAATTTGAAGAGAAGAACTACAAGTACACTAGAAATACAGCGAGAAGTCCTTTAAAGGACTGAAATCCCAAGCTTGATCTGGTTCTCCAGCCATAGAGACAGAAAATCCTGCTGATTGTACTCGTGAATAACTCTCCTTTAAAGCCAACTTATGAAGAACATGAGAATGTGGTTCAAAACAGGCATCAGGACCAAAAAGATTTAACAACAAAATACACCGTTCGGCTTTTCAGAAGGAGAAGGCAAGGTATATGAATCCCAAAGAGAGAATGAGAAAATGGTACTAGGATAAGCACCATATCATTGTTAAAGAAGACTTGGGATTTGGGGGTTTGTTCAGTTTTTTTTGTTTTGTGGGTTTTTTTGTTTTGGGTTTTTTTTTGGGGGGGACCCTTTTTACTCACAGAGAAACAAAATATTTGGGGAAATATTAAACAGGTAATAAAATACTTTTTTAAACTATCTGGATAAAAAGAGTATTTTAAAGTTCATGTAAGAAGCAGAAACCTTAAAAATTATCTACATCCTTATTCAGCTGTTACTTCCGAACCTTTGTTTTTACTAGATGCAATGCTATCTTGTACATTTAAGCTGAATTACTCCTATAGTATATACAGGCAAAAATGCTTAGAATGTATCAAAACTCACATTGAAAAAAGAAGATTAAATAGTTTGCCTGACATACATGTGTGCTTTATATATAATTATATATATATATGTTTGTATACATGTTGTCGTGCAGGGGAAGAGCAAGAATAGTGAAGCTGCCTATCTATTTGTGACTGCAAATACTGGCATCTATAATTGAAAACCAGATGGGAAAAGAATTTCCAGTCTTCTAGTTTTGTGTCACTGATGTGAGGAAGCTAACTTGGTAAAACACTTTACCGTATTCCTGATAAAATCTACCATTTATAAGAAGAATCAAATCCACTGCTGCAACTCCAGATTAAAGAGACAACTTTAAAAGAAGAAAAAACTACTTCCAGTCTTCCTCTTCATAAATACGATAAACTCTTGGCTATTTCCTCACACTGCCTGACAGAAATAGGATAATGCCACTCTTCGAGTAAGTTCTTATTTATTTGTTACACCTTTGATGGGTTTATCTACTATCATTCAATAATGGATAACTTTTCTGGTGAAAATCAGTTATGTCAGGCCTGTAAATGAGAGCATGATTGTCGTTAATCTAAGACAACACAACCAGGAGAGCCATGATGTTAAAAGTTGCTTTTAGAACTCTGCGAAGATTTTCTCTCTAAGCTACAGTTGGAATGGATGGGATTGATTTTTATTTTCCTTTTGATTTCTACGAAATGTGTTTAGTCTACAGATATTTTATTGCACTAGGAGTTTCCTATAGGTAAAAAAAAAATCAATTCTCTGTCTATTATACACACAATACAGCTGTGTAAACACATTCAGGGATGGTGACTCAACCACCTCCTTGGGTAGCCTTTTCCCATGCCTGATAACCCTTTTGGTGAAAAAATTTTTCATAATGTCCACTTTAAATATCCCCTGCTGCAGCTTAATACCATTGCCTCCTGTTCTGTCACTAGTTTCGTGTGAAAAGAGACCAGCACCTACCTTTCTACATCATCTCTTTTCTGGACATGCTTCAGCACCTCTTTGTCCCTCTTCTAGTGAAGTGCCAAAAACTGAACACAGCATTTGAGGTGCAGCCTAACCACTGCTGAGTACAGAGGGACAATCACTTCCCTGCTCCTGGTGGCCACACTATTTCTAATACAAGCCAGGATGCTGTTGGCCTTCTTGGCCACCTGGTCACACTACTGGCTCATGTTCAGCAGCTTGTTGATAAACACCCCAAGGGCCCCTTTCTGAATAGAAGCTTTCCAGCCACTCTTCCCTGAGTCTGGAGTGTTGCACGGGGTTGTTGTGACTCAAGTGTAGGACCCAGCACCTGGCTTTTCTTAAGCTCATGCAGTTGATCTCAGCCCATCAATCCAGTCTAAGTCCCTCTGTAGAGCCTCCCTACCCTCAAGCAGATCTATACTCCCACCCAACCTGGTGTCACCTGCAAAGATACTCCTCTTCAAGATCATTGATAAAGATGTTAAACAGAAGTGGTCCCAAGAATGAGCCCTGAGGAATGCCACTTCTGACTGGTTGCCAGCTGGATCTAACTATATTCATCACCACTCTTTGGGCCTGGCTGTCCAGCCAGCATTTTACTCAGCAGAGTTTAACCCCTCCAAGCTGTGAGCAGCCATTTTTTTCATGTGAATGCTATGGGAAACAAATTTTACACAATTACATGATTAGTTTATTTAGAACACAATTAGTTTATTTATACATTAGTAATCTTGGTACCAAAAAATGGCTTCTCGATTTTCTGTGAAATGTGTGGAAAAGTATTAGAAAATGGAATTTCTTATGTACAATTTAAGGATGATCGCAAAACAGGGTAGGAAACCAGAATTAATGAAAGTTAAATGAATGGAAGAATGAGGTTTGTGAATCTCTGGCAGTAAAACACAGTATGGCAAATAATGAGAGGGGGGAAAAGGTACAATCTTTGGCTCCTATGAAAGAAGAGTGAAGAACAAACCATAGAGCGAGGCACTAACAAAAGGTAAGAGCGTAAAGGCAAGAGTCAAAAGGACATTGTATGAGACAGAAGACCCTGACAAAAGTAGCTGAGCTTTCACTTTGCTTTTGCTGAAACCATTATTGCAATGTGCAGAAAAGAAAAAGAAAGAAACTGGAAAGGAAAAGGTACAGCTGGGTCTAAGTCATGTTAGATGACAGCAGTATATGAAATTACTGAGACAAGTGGTGTCCTTAAAGGATAAAAGAGAGCCTTTGAAATATGTGAAGGAGTGGTAGAGGAGAAAGTATTAGGGCCACAAGAATATGTTGTTTTGATCTCCTCTGACATAATTAGCAGAGAGTGAAGTGAGAGGAATTAAAAGTAGTAAAGAGACAACAGTAAATTGCTAACATAATATTTTACTGTAAGGAAAATTCCACTAAGTTATCCTACAGATAAACAAAACAGGATTTTAAAAAAAATATATTCACTGACATTTCTTATGAGAGGGTAATAGGTTAGCCTGCAAAGCTTTTTGCAAGGAATTCTACAGAAATGTTTCCAAGTTCTCTTTACCAACATTTATAAAAATAAAGAAATAAAACATGCATGGAAAGGTGGTTAATACTATAGAGTTAATACTATAACTTTTAAAGCAATATCTATTCCTGTGAATATTTCAGAGTGTGTTTATGGAGGATGCTACTTTACATACTACTATTTTCTTTTTTTTTTTTTATTCCTTACTGTGCTAGAGATAATGCAAAGAGGAAACTAACATTATGGTGATGTCAGACAGAAGTTCACTGTTTTGAATTCATTATACAGAAAGTCATTTACAAGGCTTCATAGACTTTAAAATACAAAGTTATAGTGAAGTCAACATAAATTTGTAGAAAATTATTTTCATAAAGTGTCTGATTTAAACCATGGCTTAAGGAAATAGATAAACAGGAACAAAAAAAATGTGGATTGCATGCAAGTAATGAAAATAACTACATTTAGACACAGTAATGGCAGCAACATGTTTACAGAGCTAAGTTTGATTTGCATCTCCCCAGTCCTAATGGACAAAAGCTGGTTCTGATTTGCAGCCCCCAAACTGCTGCTGAGATCTCCATACTAACATATTTATGTTGCTTCCTAACTGAAGTTGGCTCATGTCCCACTGGTTTAAGGCTGGGCAGAGTAAGCTTGCATCTGTCAGATTACATTCATCTAGGAGGTTTCCATGTCTGCACTGAAGTAGCTTGTTATTACTGCATGTCTTTAACATTCAGATTTGTCATGTTACATAATACCTATGACATGAAATAGAGAGCTTCATGCACTGCTATTGATAGGCAGCAGAAAAACTATAGACTAAACAAACCACTCAAGCCCAGCTTATTGCAACAGACTGTAATAGAACATGCAGGAAGGCATTTGAAGAATACTCAGAATGCTGACTAGTCAAAGTACTTTTGGGCAGTTCTTTCATATATTTCTAAACTTCATATTTCATTTGTGTTGGCTCAAGGCAGCAATCTATAGCTGAAAAACACATTCAGTGTAAGTCAGTTCTTGAAAAGAATGTCAAATATGAAACAAATGAAAAAACCAAAAAGGCCCTCACAAACAGTGCAGGAGTGTCTTGGTGAATGAAGCAAAAACTGAAAATAATAAGCTTACTAGAATAATATGAAAGCTAATATAGTTTACCTTGTATTTTTTGACAGAGGCTGCATACAGATTGTACAAGTAGACTGTATACATTAAAACACATTGTGTAGAACATATGTTAATTTAAAACCCGTGAAACTCAGTTTATGAAACTGGCAAGTTTAACTTATGAACCTCTATTGAGGTAATTGATCTCCTAAATATATTCCTAACTTAACAAAAGGCACAAGCTATGAAAAAAATATGTAATTGAATAGTATCAGAGCATTTTGGACTCCTTACTAATGCCTTTTTATGTTGTGTTGACCTAAGCTTTCCAATTAAAAGCAGGGAATTCATTTGTCTTTTTATTTGAAACCTCATTGTTTTCAAATCTTTATGCAAAGGGTGAGCCTAAAGCAAGAACCATAGGAAGGAAATGCTGTAGGGAACTCCTGAAGCGTATTATAACAGGCAATGGGACTGCACTTTAATTCTGTATTTTCTAGCAACAGACTTTTTTTTTTTTTTTTCCCCAGTTATGTTGATATCCTAAACATTTTAAAGTGACCACAATTTCCCTGGAAGTTTTTAAATCTTGTATTCAATAATTACTAATATTTTGTGCTTCAATTCAGTATTAAGTACTTCACACTTAGTGAATAAACTATGACAATCATTAGAATTTGAAAAACATACTTTTAACTCCTTGTAGTAAATCTGAATAAAACCAACTTCACTGTTTTCCATATAGTACATATTATTTAGCAATATAAATATTACTACACATCATGGGCAGAATAGCTGGGAGCAAGTTATAACAAGAAAAATAGTGGCAGCTATATTGAATTAATTCTGGGACAAATTATAAAGGAATAATTGCTTGATGAGTTCATATCTGGAGTTTAGAATATCTTCCAGGTGTATGAACTACAACTAAACAGATGCCCACCATGAAGGGTTTTCCTAATGTTGCAGTACCACAACCTAGGGAGTCAGAATACACCAGTTTACCTTGCAAGGGAAACAGCATGAATCAGGAAGTCCTTGAACACTGTAGTCGAAAGAACATCTGTTTTCATGTTGGTGGTTTGTTTCAGGGTTTTGGTTTTTTTAATTCAGAATTTTTCCAAGGACATTGTTTCTTGTAATAGCTCCTCTCCCTTTTGGGATTACAAGAACCAGATCCTTCTTGAGATCTTCAGTTCTCAGTATTAAAACCAAGAAGCCATGAACTCAAAAATAAAACAGATGAAGATAGCTAAAATTGTTATGGAACACCTGTGGCTTTACCTGGATTGCCAGAGCAAAATAACAGATATTTAATGTATATTTAATGTATAGTTTATTACATGCAAAGCTTGAAAAATAAACTTAGCAGATACTAGCTCAAAGATGAAGTTTTGTGAGATTTAAATACTTTGGTCCTTTGTGCTGTGTTCATCCCTGAAGCCCCATCTACCCCTGCAGCTCATGTTCAGCCATGCTTAGACCTTGGCATTTTGCTAACTGATCAGATTGCTCTTCAATCAGTCATATCTAATAATAAACTAGATGTGTTCTCTCCAGCACTGTCCTGAAGTCATAAATGAGAAATTGATGCTGTTTAAATCTTGTTACAGTTATAAGCAAAACAAACAAAAACTAAATATAGCCTTCCTAGTTCAGACTGTTACTTTTTGATAGTTAACTATAGGAACCACATCCACAATATGGATAGTGGTACTTTTCTCTGGCTGTAGATTTCTGAAAGTTGACCCACAGGATTGCCTTTGTTGGACCATGAAGGCTAAAAGCAGTGGGAGCCTTGAATTCTATGAGAGAAGAAGAAAGAGGCTCATGGCAGCATGCTGGTATCAGGTGAATGCTGTCCTGCAATGCCTAGGAGGACTTCTACATTAAAATAGCACCTGATGTATGATGGCTGTGGTACATACTGAACCTCCTCCTGGTGTAGTAGAAGCTTTTGTTTACATACATTAATGATGATGTTTCCTCCTGACAATTGGAAAATTAAGGATGTAGTGTAAATTTTCAGTCTGGGCATACATTTACCCACTCAGTTTTACTATTACTTATTTTCAGAACTTTAATACAGCATTTGTCAGCAGAAGTGAGCTGAAGTGAGAAAGACCTATGTCTAGAGGTAATTTTGGACTAAACAGAATAAACCAAGCATTTCGATGGAAATTTTCAGGGTTAATTTGGGTGTTTACTCTCCAACAGTCAACTTCGAAAAAAGGTAAGGACAGATACATCTTTCACTAGTATTTTAAATTAAGGAAAATTGCCTGCATTCATTGAAGTTTTTATAACTGTGCAAACCAGCAGCGAACAATGAACAGAGAAAGAAGTAGGACTGCTTCATGGGGAAACCTCTCAAGGCTGTTCTGGGGAATGGGCATACTTGGGGGTGTGCAGCACTGTAATCCTTGTACACCTATGCAAGCAGCATGGGGAACAAATGGGACTTGGAAGTCAGCATGCAGCTACAGGGTTATGACATCGCTAGGATCATAAAGATGTGGTGGGATGGAGTGCTGCAGTGGAAGTATGCAAGCTCTTTAGAAAGGGCAGAATGGGACAGAAGGGAGGGGGAGCTGCTCTCTGGGTGATAAAGAGCAGCTGGAATGCATGGAACTCTGCTGTGGGATGGGTCAGGAGTTAGAGCTGATGGGTGAAGATTCCTGGGCAGACCAATAGACTGCTTTTGTAGTTGCTGCTATAAACATCCTCATCAGGAACAGGAAGTGGAGGAGGTGATCTTCAAACAACAGGAAGAAGCCTCACATTCACAGACCTTAGTCCTTATGAGGACTTCAACCACCCTGATGCCTGCAACTGGTGGAAGTATAGAGAGAATGTTTTGAGAAGAATACAGAAAAAGCTTTTAGGATAATGAATGGCTAAAAAAGGGCTTGGAGCCAGGAAAGTAGTATCATCTTTAGTTTAATGTATTCTGGATTACCTCACTTGTAAGTAAAAGATTGCATCACAAATACCCGACAAGTACCACCATAATCTTCTCCGGGTAACTTACACAGTGCTGACTAGTAAGTCAGTTTAAAGTTAGCCTCTTCCCCCACCTTGTACATATCACATGGAACATTTAATTTACAAATGTTTGTAACTAAGAAAAATACTGAAAGATCCATATTTTCCTGATGGTTAAACTTGGAATATGGAACTTAAGTAAATTTTCCTCTCAATTTATTTGCTTAGATTGTACTTCTGCAAACAAACATATTTCTTTATAAAGAAATTCTGAAAGGATTTAAAATTTCTTGCAAAATATTTGTTTGGCATCATAATAATGAGCAAAGGAAAATGCACAATTATAAGTTAATGATTTATTAATTTACAAATACCCTTTACATTTCTATTTGGTTCAATTGTTTGACTAATATTCAAAATTAAAGTATTTTTGAACTTATTTGACTAATGACAAAGCTAAACTAAAAATTAGATAGCACCTTGCTAAAGCAGAAGCTTTAGGAACAATACACAAATATAAATTTTAAGCAGTTATTTGCAGTTAGTGTTATTGGATAGGTAACTAAGTTTTACTGGCACTGTGCACAGGCAGTGAGCTGAAGCTGAATGGAACTCTAGACCACCTGATTTAAAAAATGAGAACTAGGAACAGTCTCTACATTTTCAAATGAATCTTTTAATTTTGCTTTTATCTAGAATTACTTCAGTTAGATTTATGGTTCCACTTTCAGGCATATATGCCTGAAATATAGTAAGGAAGGCTTCCCCTGTTTATTTTGCTTTTCTGCTGCCCAAAGAGAGAAAAGCCAGGCTTTGGCTTTCCCTCCTTAGATGGTAACATAACTTGCTGACTCTGGAACAGGAAAAAGAAATGTCACTCAAGGCAACTTCCAGGGCCTCTTACAACCCTGCCTGGAAGCTCTTTGCTGTCCCCATGGCAGGCCTCTGTCTCCAGTTCAAGGCAGTATCCTGCTCCTCTACTGCAGACTAGTGTGACTGAATAGAGCTGGGGAAGGAGGCTGGAGGGATGCTTTCCTAAGCCATAGCAGAGTCACAGGGTAGAAAGAGCAGAGTGTGGAAGTAAATGCATATTTCGTATGTGCACAATTGCACAAGTTCTCACAACATGTTGGAAAAAGATGCTTTGAGAGGTTTGTTATTTCTATACTTGCACATGTGTTACTACAAATCAATTTGTAACAACTGATATCCTGGGAAAGAATACTATGTTGCAAATGACTTCAGCTGTTAAAAGAAAATACTCAAATAATGCTGATTCATCCCAGCAGCCAAGAAATTGGTAACACGGGTCAATTTAATTTTACTGCAGATAAGAGTATCATTTAGCTATTTCTTTGCTATGAAACAGTATGGAGGCTTTCAATCTTGCATGCCAGCTTGAACCTTATTTTCTATGAATGAAGTATACCTTGTGAAATGTTTTTGTAGAACTACTCTCTTCTGTTCTTTACTGAGGTGCCCAAGTACACTAATTTGTGAAACTATGAAGCTCTTGATATAGTTTGCAAAGTGCTCTGTAGCAGCAGTAGACTTCTTTTCAGTCATCTTGATCTCCAGTCTGTCAGGAGTATGAACCCTGTATCAATAAACTAGGTGTGAACATCCTATATCTGAAGTAACTCTTTTTTGGCCACCATGCTCTTAAGGTTAGATTACAAATTACTGTAGATCATTATTTGAAGAAGCATACCAGTGATGAAAGCCAGCTAAGAATTAGGCCTGCAAAAGGCTATATAAAGGAGATCTGTATTTCTAAAGTGTACATAAAAAAATCATTAGTCCAGAATGTTATGATTTCATTCAACAATAGTTCATCTGCTGTTAAAAGCTAACCCTTTAACACAATGACTGTTGAATATTCACTTCTAATACTGCAGAGGAGAGTGCCTTTAAAACATAAGTTCTGGGCTAAATCTTCTTTAGTGGTAGAACAAAAATTTCTGCCATAATCTAGCAGCCTTGGAAAAGGAAATTACAGAAGAATGAATCAAGTCCAGGGCAGTTATGAGCCACTGGTCTGATATAGTCTGGAGCAAATTTTGACTGAAACTTCAAAGGTTCTAACTATCAGAGTCATCAGGCTTTGAAACAACCTTTCAAGAAGAAAAGTGGGAGCAAGTAATCTAATGACTTTCAGATACCACTTATGTGACTACATAAAATGACTACGATGCTGTTGCCTGTGGCTGCCTGGAATTTTTAACTCAGAAGATCTCTTCCCCTTCTGTGTTTTTATATTGATGGACAGCTCACGCTTAGTCTGGCAAATTGCTTATTAGGATTTTACATTTCTGTAAAGGAAAACCAAGGAAAATGTTGGTTTGTTACTCAACAAAGAGTAATCTATAGACTCATAATGTAGTAAAAACAATTTAGTACCTCTTTTGCATCAGGCTTCACAAAAAGATCAATGGCAAGCAGACAATACCAACAAGAAAGGATAAATCTCACACTGTTAATAGGAAGAGGAAAGGTTACACAGTACTTCAATAACATAGATATTCTCAGATCATCTGTGCTGATAAACTTCATTCATTTCAGGGGACTTAGCTTATTAAAATAGAAGGCTTAGTGGTGCTTGAAAAATTATGGAGGACAGATGAGATGCTAGAGGACTGAAAAAGAGCAAATGGATTGCTATTTTTAAAAGGGAAAAAAGAATAGTCTGGTCTACTTAGTTTCAATCTCTCTATCCTAAATCCAGGACTGTTCAATAATGGAAAAGGATCACTTATTACATTTGCAAATACCACAAAGCTGAAGAGACTGTAAATATCTTTGGGAGCAGGATTAAAATTCAGTTATGTGTCTTACAGATTGAAGAGTGGTCTGGAAAAGAAAGGATGACTTTGCAATAGGGTCAGGTGGAATGTATTACAGACAGGCAGGTATACCCCACTGAACAAGTATGGAAGAGGATCAGTTAACTAGGTAGTAACTCTTCAAAATAGGGTCTCAGGGCTAAAGTGGAAAGTTGTTGAGTTCACAATGAATATGCCAAAAACCTTACACTGTGAAAAAAAGCAAGTGACAGAACTGGGATATGTGAACCACAGTACAACTGGCAAGATAGTGGGCATTTTCCTTATGTTCTTTTTAGAATCAGTGATGGCTCAAGCAAGATCATATGTTCAGCACTCAGAGATCTGTTTGGATATATTTTAGAATATGAAAACTGATCTAGAAAAATATGATCTATAAGAAAAGATTGGGAAAGTTTAGAAAGAGGGAGGGGCTGAAGAAGGGTTTTATAAATTGAAGTGTTGCAAACAGGGAAACAGAAACCCTATTCTTCATATCTTACAATGAATAGAAACAGTGATAATGCAGTCGAACTGCAGTAAGAAAGGTTTTGTTCAAGCATCAGGAAAAAAGAAATTCTATTGGAAAGGATTAGAAACAGACTGCACAGGAAGATTATGGAGCTTGCAGTCTTGGAAGTCAACTATGAAGATATCTATCAAGAATGACAAGGATATGACAGAATCCATTTTGGACAATAGGGATGTACTAGATGACCTCCTAAAGTTCCTTTTAACTTCGCCTTTCTGTGATTAATAACAAAAGATGCTGAATCTTTTTTGAGTAATTCACAGAAATGTTGTGGGAATATTTAAGAATTATAGAAATATCAAAGTGCTTTTCCAATTTTAAGTTTTCCATTTACAGACTCCAAACAAATCTAAATAGCTTTATTCTTCCAATGGACATACAAAGAAAAATATTTCACAATTTATGTCCAAGTAATTATACTAGAGATTTAAAGAATTCTAATACTTCTATGGTAGCTGAAGAAAAGATAATTTTCCTCAGACAGTATCACCAGCTCTAATTCGGTGTGGACAGAAAAGCTGACGAATATGAATTTGGTAGAAGAAAAATTCAGTCTGTACAGACCTAATAGTAGGCCCTTATGTATGCTGACCTAAGGAAATGTCAATTTTTTTCAACAAGTAAATTGATACATTGTGTGAAATGGCTAAAATGGTATTTTAGGCTGTCTGCACTATTTTAACTTAAATTTGCAAAAAAATAAAATGGTTAATTCTTACTCTGAAATCAGAATCTTATATAGACTTACAGGATACATGTGACCTTCTGTAGAAGTCCTACATTTGAGAACACCTTCAGTGATTTTGAGGCTCCCAGAGGCAGAATAAATACAAAGATTGTCCATGCCAGGATGCTACTGTTAGTAAGGTAAAGTGCAAGTTTACAGTGCATTAGGCTCACTCAAGAACTTCCTTTCATGGACACCCATGTATGCAAGGGACCATTTTCTACTTTGAGGCTAGACTGACAGATAGACAGAGTACGTACAGATGAATCTCATTTCATTAGGCAGCCAAACTAAAAACAACTGGAAGTACAGTGACGGGATTCCTAGTTGCCAGAGATGAAGGGCAATGTGAGCACCAGGAACCACTTTTCCCAAATCAAAATAGAATTAAAATAGTGTTTTTTTTTCCTGGTGTTAAATGATGTAATGAACTGCTGATTAGTGTCCCTCCTTGTAAAATCAACAAGGAAAATACTGAATCACTTTGACCTTGCTCACTTCTATAAGACTTTGATAAGCACAAAAATATAATGCATGTATAGTTAGCAAAGTTCACTTTTAAGAAGTGTCTTTCATGTTTCCCATAAAGAGAAGAGCCTCACAAGTAGCTTTTTTTGCTTTGTAACAAATAAACTCCCATCTCTTATTCATTGGGTTCAACAGAAGCAGTGTTTTTTTAAGAAGAGTTTTAGATATCAGAGGACCATATATTAGCAAAGCTATTCACCTCATTTGAATTCAACATGGATATTAATGCATTTCAAATAAATGAGTTACATCATGTAGCTTCAGTTAACTGAGCACAGTTTTTGTTTGATGGCATATTAGGATTACAGTCACAAATGGCTGTTACAGGTTTTCAAATATCATGAAGGAAAATTATCATAGCAGGAAAGCAGTAAAACCATAAATTGTTAGAAGTTAGCACAGAGTGTTGCTTTGGCAGGTTGGGCGTTATGCCCAATAAGAGTGAGTGGCACAGAACAGTACTGCAGCTGATAGGTGCTGGCAGCTGAGGGATTTAAGAGAGGCTTTTGAATGCAGTGAGGGGGAAGGCTGGTGCGGGGAGAGGCAATGGGTTGCACAGACCAACTGATGGCAGTGATGCAGAGTATATAATGAGTTAGATATTCTTCAGCTCCTTCTCTCAGGGTCACTTTGACCCTGAATTTCCTCACCATCCTTTCCCTTCACTTTCTCTTGCCGCAGTAGAAATTCAGACTTGCCGCACAGGAAAATATTGTCTCAAAGTCCTTGCAGAAAATTGCTCCTGTCACATATGCCTTCTTCTAGAGTCAGTTTCTTTAAACTCCAGGTGAAGTTCATAAATTCTGTTACAATAAACTATGCTTCAAAGCATCATCTTACCTAAATCCTAGATTTCCCTACACCTGGATTTTGTCTGCTTGATACATCCAGTCTTAGATATTTAATATAGCTTTTGGTACCTTTCTGATCATGCTGAGACTCCTCATAATCATCCTTTGGATCTCACACTCTCTGAAGCACACCTTCCCAGGCAATTATTTCTCCTTACTGTTTTTCAATTCCCTTCTTTCCCAGCTGGCAAAGTTCATATCTTCCTCAAAGAAAAACCTTTACTTCTCATCTGCATCACGGCATAGCCGTTCTTAAGTAAATCAGATCTTCCATTACTCAATGAAGTGATATAATTAGTAGGGCTAAGAATGCTACCTGCAAGTTTAGAAATCAACCACAGTATATGCAGGTTCTCACATTTCCTGCAGAGAAACAAGATATGCCACAAAACAAGCTTAAGACCTATCTTTACCATGCTCATGAAATATTTTTGTACTTTGTTTTCTTGCTTTTAGGTGCTAGTACAAATGCAAGAAGCTTTACCAACTTCATTTGATAAATCTGTATTTAGGAAAATGTAGATTTAGAAATTTGAATGTCACCTTTTCCACGTGTACATAATCTTCCCATATCTGTGATCTCAGTGGCTCATTTTTCATGGCTACTTTTCATTAAACAAACATGTTTCTGCATTCTTTCTACATTTATTTCTACTTTTCACTGTTTCTATGCCATTGTATTAGTAATGATAAATCACTAATATAATGGAATGAACAATATTTGTTAAAAATGCATTTCTTTTACCTCTATGAAAAAATTTCCTATTATAAATTATGTGAATAGACCTAAAAAAGACATTGAAAATACCATTTAAAGTGTAGAACTTGGAGTACAGAAAGAAAATTCAACCTTTCTTTTCTCTGTGAAACACTAATGCATTTAATCAAAGGTTTAATTCTTTCTAAAGCTTCAATTTTCTTAACTTTTCAGAGCAGTATTAGAGCTGAAACGCTGTGAGCATAGCCTTTACAAAATTCCATTGACACAGCAGCCAGTTAAAATAATGTCCTTTCACTTAACCACATTTAACTGAGATAAAGCAACACAAGAATTAATAGCTTCCAGCAGTTCCCAGTGATGGAGTGGCTGGCCCAGACAGCAACAGAAGGTCACCAGTTCATTCAAAGGGCATGGTGCACACAAACCCTCTTACATGGTACCAGGCCAAAAGTAGGGTTGATTTGACTAGATGCAACTACGCTGGTGTTACAGTTGGTTATGTCAGCTTTGGATTTAGTTGAGAGCTAGAATAACAAGAGAAGACCACGTATGATCTACTATAACAGTTTGCAGCAATCTTACTTCAGCCCACGAAAGACCAGAAATACAGTAGACATCAGGCTTTTCCAGAGACATACTGGAAGCAGGCAGTTATTTAGCAAAAACTAATTCTGAGTGGAAATAACTTTAAAAGCTTATAACAGGAAAATGATGTAGACATGATTTCACTCAGAAGTATCTCAATGTGTCTAAAGTGAAGGAAAATAGAAAAGTTTTAATGTCACAATTAAGTACCATCACCGATTGTCAAGAGATACTATATCACCAAAGTATTGTGCCTAGCCACATTTTTCACTATTTTAGGGCCAACAATGAGGAGGTAAGAACAAATGGGTAAGTTGTGATTAATGCTCAGCGATTCCTTACAATACTCAGATTTTTGCCTGTGTGATGAATATTTCAGATACTTTCTGCAATATTCACTGACAAGGAGACAAAATGCATTTTGCATCTGCTAAAGACTTCTGATTGTCACATATGTTGAAAGACTGGCCCAAGACTGAAAGACAGAGTGTTCTTCAAAAGCTGTAGCCATGAAATATTTATACTTTTCTCTTTCACAGAAATGCATTTGATGACTACATGACATAAAGTGCCACTAATAGCTCTGGGCAAAATTATATGGCTCTAAAGACTATTAAACTATTATTCTTGGAGAGTGGAAAAGGTTTTATTTGACACAAATGATCACAATACTATTAGTAAGGTTTTGTTTACAACCTACCCTGAAAAATGTGGTAGGTTATCAAGTGCTTTTTGCACTGGAAATTCAAATCTGACAATCACAAATGGCAACAATGATATCTGAGATATATTCAGTAGGTATTTTATCTTAAATTATTTTGAATGGGATATTTATTAATTTTTAAAAGACTTGAGTATTCAACTATGGGCAAATGAATACTATAATACTATTCAAAATATATTTTGTCTCTAAGTGTGTATTTTACAGAGTTAGTCAGACATATGAATCCCCGATTGTTATTTATATCTTTGAAGTCAGATGAAAAGAAAAAACACTCATAATGCCTAGTATGGCAATCTCAAAATTGTGTGAAAACAAAAAAACACTCCTTTGTAAAAGTCTAACTAAAACTGTCTGATAAAAAGACCTACAAGGCAGTACTGTGTCATAGAAATCATTATATTATGAATTTTACATGAAAACTTGTAGGACCCTTGTACTTGTAGGACCAAACATTATCAAGTACTAAAAACCTTATACAACTTAGAAACCTGATAAAATACTATAAGCTAAATGAATACAGTTATGCTGTACACCCCATTATCTCAATATCCATTTACAATCGTATGTATTTCATAAACCTCCTCCTAGAGCAAACCTCCAAGTTATATTTGCCATTGAATTGCCTGGTTCTTATTATCAATGGCTGAAGCAATGCAATATAGTTATGCAGCACTTTGTAAAGTGGACTAAAAATGCATTCATGAGAATTCAGTTTATCTTTCCCTTCTGAAGGGGTAACTGCTATGTTAAATACTTTTGCCAGAGCAGCCAGAAGAAGGGTGGAAAAAAAAATCAAGCAAAAGTAAATTAAGCAGTGGCATTGTGCCCAAATCAATCACAGACATTACCTTTTAAATAGTGAGTTGAAATTAGCAGCCTGTAATTTAATAGTCACATGAAGAATTTTTGTTTTGGGAAGCAACTTTGCTTAAAAGACCTTTTAATACACTATAGGCAGTCATTCAAACTTATCATGTGAAGTACACTACTAATTATGCACATATGCACCTTCTTAAAAAAAAAAGCTGCATGAGTTTGCAATTTTACAATGGCATGCAACCAAGACTACACTAGAACATGAAGTGACAGGAAAGACTGCTTCCTCTTGATTCAGATGTCTTCTGAACAGGCTGATAGATTTGATGTATTTTGTGAAAGGGACAATACTTACTACTTGAATTTGGCACATACTTTACACCTTTCAAAAGGCCATCAGTCAATTTTAGGTTATTAAGACTACAGTTTAGGGATTCTTACATGGTACAATATTTGTATTTGAGCAGTAAACACAGATTATTAGTTAGTTCTATAGACTGGAAAAAATGTTTTGATGAGCAGTATAACCATAAAGTTTACATTTAAACTTGACAGTATATTTCAACCACTTTATATTTTAGACAGAACATAAAGCCAACTACTTTCATCCTGCAAGGGTCTTGGAGCAGTGTCTAAGTATCTAGAAGAACTACACTTTAGGATGCCTGTGAGTAGCTGATTGCAACTCTGGAAGCCCAAAGACATGGTGAAAAGGATGAACAGGAGAATCTGTTCAGGAAATCCCCTGCAAGTGGACTGGTAGGGAATGCATGTTGATTGTTATGCTTCTTTACTGGTTGTGGGTTCCCCCCCGCCTTTTTTTGTTGTTGCTTTGTGGTTTATTATTATTACTTTTGCTTTTTTTCCTTTTTTACAGAGCAAAAAGAAATTAACAGAATCTGTTGGTAAGCTAAAACAGTGCAGCTAGCAGGATCATCAGAATATTGGAGGTCTTCCTGCTCAGCTGGATAGGGGACCAAGCCATGAAACCTGAGAATGGCAAACTGAGTGAGGTTTTACTGCAGGAGGTAGGAAGTGGCCAGCTGGCCTAGCACTTCCTTCACCAAGAAACCAACAGAAGAGTAAACAGTTTTGGTTCCATGGTGGGGATGGAGTAATTAGATATTGTATGTTGCAGTGTTTCCCTGCTGTTCTTTTTGTTTCTCTTTTCAATAAAGCACTCTTGGCTAAGCCATCTGATTCATATATGCAGGGAAAGAAAATTAGCTTACTGAGCAACAGAAAGACTATGTTAATTTTCCCAATTTTCTGTGTGGAAGTGAGTTGCTGTTTATAACTCCCGAAATTTGAGACAGGCTCTGGTTGCTGCTGCTAATCATGCAGCTAAGTAGGTGACAGGACTGGTCTGAATTCTGGCTGTGAATTGATTGGTTATAAAAAAACCAGGTGAAATTCAGATACCTGTATCAACTATAAACCTATTTAACAAGTAATGTCCATTGAAGATGGTATGCTATAGCAGGACTTCTGATGGCTTGTTTTTTTAAATGTATAAATACACTCCATAGTGTCTCATCTGTGATTTCTCATGGAGCTTAAGGTATGTATACTGTACCCACCTTTTCAATTGCATTAGTTCTTTTATACCAAATGTAATTCTCTGAGAAATATCAAGGTCTGTGTACCTCTAATATTCTTAAATCCACTTGTGGCTCTAGCTACCTGTCATTTATTTAGTTGGTCACTAGTTTGGGATGTTACAGAATGTGCACGAATAAAATAGATTTTTATAATATAGACATGCTAAATACAGATGCAACTAATAAACTATTATAACATGTAATATCTCATTGATGTTAGAAATTGCTGTAAGTTGTAGAATATAACTAGTACACTACTTTTCTAGGTGCATGTCAGCACTTCAGTTATCTTTTTATTTTCCTTTTATATTGCTTCAGTTCATCTATTTTGGCAGAGGAGCAATGTAAGTGACATTGCAAAGACTCTGAAGTCAACGGAAGATTTTTACTCCCATTGGGATAACTGATCAGTTATATTACACAAATGATTCATTTCTGTGATAGCTTCAGGATTCACAGGTGGCAGCAGAACCCCACTACTGGTGAAGACACCTAGATTAAACCAAAAAAAAAAGAGAAAGATTTCTACTTCACTGTGCCATGCTTTCGGTTTATAGAAAGTGGGCTCGAAGGTTTTACGCAAGTTTTCCTCAATTTTACAGAATTACTATCTTTGATAGGGAACATTATGTTTTCTACTCATGATGAATATTCTGTGCATTGCTTGACTCAAACACTATTTTCTAGACATCTTCCCTGATGTTTCCTTTGGACAGTGTGGTGGATGAAAGCCACATGGCAGAAATTCCATCCAGGAAGCAGACAACATGCTTACTAATGAAGGACTCAGTTCATAGCAGCCAAAGAAATCTATTAGAGTACATATTAAGAGGGCATTGCTTCCGCTGCAGTCAAAGGCTATGTGTATCATCAGCAATTAAAGCAGCTCAGCAGAAGGAAAAAAAAAACCAAAAAAACAGTCAAACTGTTGGTGCTGAGGTCCTAATATCTGCAGTAGGCATTTAATGGAAGATGTAGCTCTCAACTAGTGGTAGACTAGTTCCATGGGCTGAATATCCATTACAGCAGGGGTGCCTCAGGTGCACTTTGGTGCATTTTCTAGTTTAATTTAAATTCATTTCAGACATTCTGAATAGCTACTGAATACGAGTCAAATCTGAACAGAGCGTGAGGCTGATCAGGAGATTTAATTCAAAAGCACAAAGCCTCATCTCAACAAAAGTACTAATATAGAGGCCCTCAAATATTATAATCTCATTGTCTCCTTTAATTTTCACTGCTTTTGTACACTTGGTTTGCCTGAATAAGAATTTTTTTCTTTATGATATTATGCCTAAAATTCTCTATAGCCTTTGCTTGAATCATCTATGATGATCTCTGGACTGCACAACTGGAAAGTTTTTCCTGTGTTTAGTTGGGATACCAGACAGAATGTACTAATCAAGTGCAGCTGCTTGATTTCTGAGTAGCTTGATGAAGGCTGGCCAGAATGCAGGAAACTACTGGTCACTTCCAGGTGAATTCATTTCTCAAGATCCTATCCATGTTTCATTCAGGTCAACAAGAGCCTCTAGCAAGACTTAAAGGCATATTTAATTAGCAAATGTTATCTTTTCACCCACTTCACCTCTTTGGCTCATTCAAAACACTGGAACAAGCTTTGCAAGAGAAAAGTGCCTGTGCTATCCTCTGCATACTCCATGTGACACGACAGAAGTCTGCTCCACAGCCCATTCCTGGACAACCTCCTTCCCAGCGTCTAACCACAGGCAATGGGAGGGTCATCTGTTACTCAAGCATCTTACATTTAATTTCTCATCATGTGACAAAATGCACATTCATCACATAACTGTCCTACAAGTTGCATGCACCAGATCACACAGTGACAGGGGACAGGATTTTGACTAAGCTTAGTTGGGTTGTATTTGTCTAGGAGATCAACAGCACAGAAAAAGCAGATAAAACTCTTTCATTTAATTACCCATTGCTGTGGAGTCTTCTCCCCTAAAGTTCTATTTTTGAGTCATGATAGTCACATTTACAAGACGACTGCAAGGTTCTTTGTTTCTCATGAAGCCAGAAGCCAAATGCCACCTCCTTCTGTGATGAGGGACTTCCTTCTTCCTTTTTTGCCTTTCTTTTTTAATGCCAGTAAATACAATAACAGCCCCAAGAAAGGCACATGCAAATTAAAGGTGCTGCGTCCAATGCTATGATTATATTCACTTTTTGCATTGGGGAAAACACTATTATTGCTTACTCTATAAAGGACATGTCTCTTCATAGTATCCAATTAACACTTCCCCTTTTTATGGAAGAATAATGTGTTGTAATTTAAGACTCAGTCAATATTTATTGTGAATTAAATTATATTACTGATAAAATCAGTAAGTAATTTCTTTTATAGACAACTACCCTCTTGAAATATTTTACTTCCTTCTACAGGAAATGAATAGTGACAACCAAGTCCCTAGTGGATTGCAAAGAGCCTCCAGAATTTCCTCCAGTCCCTTAAAGTCTTATTTTCCTTTCTTTTCAGCAGGGATTTATTAGGTGAAAAGAGCTGTCATGATATCACAACTGTGTTTATGATGGAAATGTCTTTTCAAAGATGATGTTCATAAAGCTCTAGACACATTCACTGTTACTGGATTTTTGCTCTTTCTATAGACAGTCACTTGATTGGGGGCCCTTTATTCTCACTTTGGATATAATAATCTGTTTTGTTTTACAGAAGAGCAACAAGAATGGAGTTATGTACATCAAAGTTAATTCTCATAATTTAGCTAAGAATTAATCCATTAATTACTTTGAAGATTACTTTGAAGATCAAAGCCTCAGACTGGCATCAGAAGCTTATTGAAAGCCAGTAGAGGACAGACTCATGGGCTTTATGTGCACAGATGCAATGGAAAAAGAGCTCAAATATCTTCTGTGCCTGCCTATGTCTATACACTAAGCTTCTGATACTTTGTGTTTTAGTAACCCAATTCAAGGGTAATAGAGGTATAGCTCAGAATGGCCAGCTCTTCATCCAGAAGCAGGACACGTGCTTTCTAGCAAGTTAGAAGAAAAGGAAACCATTTTGAGATCCATAATAACCTCCTTAAAGTGTAGTAAAAGTCCAATTAGACCTTGAAGTGAATAGGGATTTTATCTAACTTTTTAAACCATTTTCCTTTCTGATGGACAACCCTTCTTTCTCCCCTGACTTCAACTTATGTTAGTGAATCTTTATGCTTCAGATAGATTTTTCATAAATGTACTGGTATTTTGAGTTTCTTCACAGCACATGAGAAATATAATTGAGTTTGACCTAAAAAGGAAAAACCAAATGGTAGTTTTCACTGCATTGTCTGTTCTCACATTTGTTCTCACATGTTCTCAAACTTCAAAAAAAGGCAAAACTTGGAATTGAATATATATATTTTTTGATTATTATAGATTTTATGTGCCCAATATATTGAGTCTGATAGGTTATGACTATTTACATTGCTGAACACTATGAGCTGTTTCACTGCCTTTCTTCCTCACTCTAAAGTGAGGAGTTAGCCATGTAGCCAAAGGAAGGTGCAAAAAAAGGTGAGACCATGAAGAAAAGACTACCTTTCCCCCAGATCTACACTTATGTTCCTCTGAGATATTTCCTTAAAGTACAAATTTAAGGAAACTGGAAGACAAATTCATTTCAATAAGGAAGCTATAATAACAAAGTTTTCCTTAGTAAAAATGTTAGGTATACAGAACAAAACTGAAACCATATATGCAAAGACATACCAGTATTTTGTGGTGAAAGAGGATGGTTAAGCTCCTTATAGCTCCTTGCTCTTTGTGTTTAAAAAACTGCAATAAAGAAAATTAGTTTCTTCAAACTTATTATAATAACAGTATCAAGCAAATTTTTAAGATGTTATTGAAATTATTTTTCATTTATAATAAACAAAGCATATTAATGTGGTTTAGACTGACTGCAAAATTGTTTTTAAGACTGATTCAGGAAAACCAATACTTGTATTTCCACTGATGAAATGATGACAATTTAAAACTACTTCTTTGCTACTTGACTCCATTATATATATGCTTCCATTAGTTATTTCTTTTGCCTTCTGTTGTCTGTCATGTCTATCTTATGGTAAATATATAGGAAAGATGTCACATCATGCTGCACAGCTCAAGAAGTTCCTACCAGAGTAGCAACCTTATCTGGTTTGTTTTCTGTGCATCTTTTGGGCCTTTCTAGTAGTACAAACTGCTAAACTGAAAGGAATTTTGACACCTTTTAAAGGGGGATAGCATCATTCTTCTTAAAATTAATAAAACCAAAATTAAAACAAATAATCAAAAAATCTTTCTACATGATTAATTCTGAACATCAGCCAGAGAGGGTCCAGAACAGTTGAATAAGTGACTAATAAGAAAATAAGGCCTTAAGCACCCCCTTCCTCCATTTAAAAGAAAGTCTTTACACAGGGTGTTTATTCATTGTTTCATATGTAGATAATCCTTTGCAAATAGTAAAGAACTAGGAATCAGAAAAATAGTAAGCAATAATACCACTGGGAATCATTTACTTGGGCTTCACTTACCTAAAATTACTGCAGTTATTAAATGTGTTGGAAAGAAATAACAGAACACTACACTGTCTCTGCAAAGATGTGCAAATTATATTTTCTGCTACCGAAATTGTTTGAGACAATTATGTCATGATCCAGCAACAGTTTACCTTCAATTTACTATTAAATTAGATTCATACACTAGCATTTATTGCCAATTGGATGGAAAAAAAGAATATATTCTGTCTGTGCAGAGAGATTTTTTGTGTTTGGCACATTTGCTGGTTCATAAATTAACATGTTTTGCCAATAGTTTTCCTATGAGTGTGCGGTAGTCAAGTGACCTTCTAGCTACTCTGGACAGCCTGAGGCCATGTGTTCTTGCAGTGTTTCCATTCATGCACAGCAGATGATGTCCAACAAGGCTGTAGAAGACAATTTCTAGGAAAAGCTGTGCCATACCAAAGAGTTTTATCAAAAACTGATTCATGGTGCAAAGAGCAGACATTGATTTGAAATTGTGACTGATGATCAGTCAATGACCATTTCAGTAACCTTCATGCCATCAGTAATTTATCAAGGTAGTGTCCCTGATGTCATACAGCCTGAGAAAGTGAGGGAGAAAAGCACAAGCTGCAATATATTTCTAAGAACATTTAAAAATATTTCCATCAGTAAAATAATCTACAGGATGCTATAAACAAGTAAAGATCAACCAGGACTGTAATACAGTATTTTCAACAAAAATTTTCCCTAGAAAAAGGTAGTGATTTGATCCTTGGAACATTTAAATTAAGACTTTCTTAATTTGATGGTTCAGCATAATTTGCCACTATGCTTTGGAACATAATTTGCTGGGTAAAGCAATCTGTCAAAAACTCAGATTAACGCTACTAGACCCTTTAAAAATATGTCTATTTCCTCTGTTATTAAATATCAATAGCAGCTTAGTGATTTTTTTGTTTGCTTCTTATTTTGTTAGCACAGTAAAGACACCATATACGAAAATATCTAGTATTTGAAAAATGTTCTATAATTACATGACTTTTTCCTACACACAAAACAAATGACAAAATGAACTCTAAATTGCCACAGCTACCTTTGTGGCAGGCATAAGTAAAAGGCTAAAACATATACAGCATGGATATGAACTAAGTAATGAAGTACTCTTTTTTTTGTATTCACAACATTTAATTAATGCATTTGACTTTAGGTTTCTAAATGAGGAGCCAAGTTCCAGTGGAAAGAGACAGGCTGTGCCACCATTCAAGTGCTTGTGCTTGGCACTGTATCCTAGAGCAGGATCCTGCTCCTAGAGCAGCCTTCCTCTCTCCACTTATTATAGAGAGAACTTAGACTAACTTACACATACACCTTAGATACCTAAAGCAGATGGACTGAACACCTGTCTGTTTTCCACAGATTTTTTTGACATTTGGCTTTAAGGAAGGTTTTTTGCAATAGAAGAGTATTCTGCTGAACAAAGTATTAGAAATATTGTAACAATAACCTGATACAGGTAAGCTCATCCCCAGAATTCTCTTTCCCTCTTTTTATTTTCAATTTCCAAACAGCAGGTTCAGATTTAAGATAAGGAAGAAGATCTTCCTTTGATTGTAGTTTGGGCTGTCCCCTTTCCACAAAATATATATCTGTTGCCTCAATTCGAATACCCTATTCCAAAAACTCTGGCATAAAAATCTAAATTAGAGACACAAACACTTCTGGCCTTAAAGCAACAGGAAAAGTAGACACCATTGAATGCTTTCTGGCTAAAACAAGAGCAAAACTTTTCTACTATTTTATCTGAGCTTCAAGGATTTAAACAATTTAAATTTAAAATTAGTTTTTCTAAAACTCCTTGCAGTAATAGATATAGAATAACTGTATAAAGACTTGCAATACATCATATGCTGTTGTCATCAGGCTTTTTTCTTACTGGATAAATTAAATTACATTTTGCTGTCTTGCTCATATAGGAGCCTTTAGTAGCGTGGACAACAGGAAAAGGGAACTGGTCATTTGGAAAGGAGAGGACACAGGAAGTGTAGACAATATGGCTTTAAGAGAAAAAGTTGTGTTACTTTGTTCACCCCATCTCCAGATAAAAGGCAGAAGCACTTCTCAGCTCCTGGCTTTTTTGGGAGAAGTGGGGGGGGCAATCCCAGAGGTGTAGGGAGGCAGAGCTAGCAAGCTGTCTGCCAAGGCTGACTTTCATATACAAGACTGCATGCAGCCAACCTGTGAAAACTGTGTTCCGTAATGGAATCTAATCACAAAAGAATTCTCTTTATCATCTTAATTCTCTACAAGATTTATACATACTAAAATTCTACATAACATCCAGAAAACTCTCCAGTGGTTAAAAGAGTGAATCAGTCACCATGCAGTTTGGTGATTTGTCATTGGGAAGGCATTCTTGGCAGTGATGGACTATACACTCAGAGTGACAGGGGCAGAAAGGGTCAGCTACATTTCCGGGAGGGGGAAATGTTGCAGAGTTTAACAAGAATACAAAGGTGATCTCTTTGCAATTAACAGGAAATTTCCAAATTGCTGTAATAATAATAAATAGTCCTCTGTGCTAAAGACACAGAGCTGTCCAGGACTGTTAACAGTACAATAAATTTTAGCTGGATTTTTATTGGGGGGGGGTGGGGTGGGTGGAGGGGGCAACAGTTTTATGATAGAACACAAGTGAATACACTTCACATATACCTGAAGTGGCCAAGCTGTTGGACAAGATATCACTGTAGATCTTTTCCAACTGACATATACTATTCTGTTCTCTTACACTTCTGTAAAATTGCAGGTAGCTTCAATGAGTCTTCAGCCCTGCCACTAGTGAAGTGTTTTTCACTGGACATTCTGCAATATATTAATTCCAGGAGTTTTAGTGTACCACATACTTAAATATCTTAGCCTCATAAAGCTCCATTTACATGGGTTGAGCTCTGCATTAGAGCTCCAGGTAGACACCTGCATAACCAAAAGGTCCCAAACATCCTCAGCAACCTGCTTCTGTCAGGGAGGGTTTGTTTCATATAACTATTCCTTATCTTTTACTTCATTGTTTCATTTGACTTTGAGATTACTCATCCCCCTTTGGGGATGAGGGTATTGATAACAAAATTAAAGCCTTTTTTGAAAAGGGAATGTATTGGTTTTATTAATGGTTAAAGTTGCTCTGTTTACAGTTCTGTATTGCTTGGAAACAAACCAGAGATTAACTGCTGAGTATTAAAGTAAACAAGATTATGATTTAATAAAGGCATAATAAATGTCTCTTTATGACAGAACAAAATTCTTGTCTAACATCTTGTGATCTAGGCTGGAAACAAATTTCTGTGACAAATGCACACTCATTATCTGCAGAGATTAAAGACCTAGTTAAAACAAATCAAAAACACTCAATGTCTATGCACTGGGTTTTCATACCAGTGTGTTGACCCCTCTAAGAGACTGAAAGGTTTTGAACTTTGGCACTGTCACTTGAACAATAATTTAAGGTTCCAATAATGTCAGGCATATCAGATGAACAGGAAAAGCTTGTCGTGAGCCCTTGAGTAAGGTGAATAGTACAGACACAAAATTGTTGAAGGAGAAAAGCTTCAAGGCACAACAAGAACAGATAAAGAGGGGGTTTGTTGGGAACAATCAGTTTTATGGGTTAAGTACTTCTATGCACAGATCAGCCAGGCCCACTGCAGCAGTTTGAAAATTAACAGATTAAAATACAGATGCTAAATCTGTCTTGTAAACTGTGTGCATTCTTCAGTAATAAAAAGAATACATCTCCACACAAATGCAAGTGCTATATTACTCAACTAAAATAGTCAAACTGTCTTTAAGCTGATCTTTAAAAATTCTGTTTAGTCACATTTCACATGTGGTATTACTGAAGAGAAAGTATTTAAAAATAATCTCCAAAACCTTTTAAAAATAAATGATAAACTGAAACCCCATCATAAAAACAAAGCAACCTTTCTCTAGCTTTGCTTTAATGTCATAAAATGACATTGTATTAGCTAACCATATATATTTGAAATGTCTAGATATCAAGGTTTTTTTCTAAGATTGGACTATCAGATATTTGTGAAAATAACTCAAGTGCTAATAGTGTTGAGACAAGAACTTCTGTATATAGAACAAAAAAATTAAGGGTGTTTTCCTAACATTTCAAGTTTGGAAGTTTATTTCTTTTTAATAGCCATGCAAAGCCGCAGAAATAATTCTCTACATCTATCAGCTGGTTTGATTAATCTCCTAGAAAAATTCTAGTAACTTTTCACAGAAAATTCAGACAATATTGGTGTTATGTCATACAGCAAGACCCAGAAGAATTAGAGACTACATCACTTTCAAGGACAACACCATGTTCCATTAGCCTGAGTTTGGCTTGACTTTAAGTGGCTTTTAAAAATATTTCTGAATTTTTAAACACATTAGAGAAACACCACAATGCTTTTCACATTGTAAGTATGTAACATACATTTTTCTGTAGCATAATTGTAACCTAATTAATCTTTTCCCCTGGAGCTTTTTTAGAGTTGAGTGTAGTGACTATTGTAGGAAGAAGACTCAGTAACAAGAGGCATTTCCATTTACAAATATTTCCTCTGGAGCATCAAAGGAATGTTTGGAAATATATTGAAACAATTTGACTTAAAGGTTATCTATGCATTAGGCATGCCTTTTAACCTTGTTGCACCTCCATTTCCACATGTGGAAAAACAATATTTACTCGATACACTCACGTGGCTTTTGCAGAAATATACTAATTAGTATTTGAGCTATACTTGAGAAATATTATGTAGTATATCAACTGAAATTTTCATGAAAACCTAAACACTGCCATGGGAAATAACAGCAGATTTTTTTTTCCATTGGCCCTTAATAAAATGGCACATTCATAGGATAACAATATATGAAGATATTTTACTGGGAAGAAGGGAATTAAATGTGCTTTTTATTTTTCTCTAGCTCTTAATAATATTATAGATTTATATGAGAACAATATATGAAAAAATTTTATTGGAGAGGAGAAATTAATGCATAAAGGTATTTTTCACTGAATGAATTAAGACATTTATCTGATGGCAAAAGCTGTAGTACATGCATAGGACAAGTAGTATTTTCAAATGCTACTAATACATTTATTCTAGTATCAGTTGATTCAGTTTACACATTATTAATTAAAATAACACCAGATTAAACTCTCTCCTAGATAATTCCTTCCAAAACTGTTTCAGTGTTCAGTTCTGTGGTTCATCTGAATTTTATAGTCCTGCAGAAAAGGACTAAGAAATCTACTTCAAACTTGGGTTTGCATCTGTTGCACAACAATCCAATACTGTTGCTTTGAACACCCTTCCTTCAAGTCTAAGGTGGCACTGCTTTTAGATTCAGATTGACTCAAAATAGATTACTACAGGAAGAAGGGGAAGGAAGTTATCCTACTGTCTTGCTTTATGACACACAAAGACTAATAAGTGCTCTACACTTTTGTACCTGTGAACACAAAGTCTTATCCCAAGAAGACAGATACAGAAGATTGTATCTTCCAAGCACTCTGTCACATAATCACTTAAGTTTATGTCATTGAAACTGATGGAATGATAAAATGCATATTTCTCAATATGTTTCTAATAATATGTAAATAGTATAATAGTAATAAAGGTTAGGTCAGTACCAAGAATATTGAAGTGTTTCCATCTAAGATAAAAATCTCAGAAATTTGAAAATAAATTGTTTTCTACACACTAATAAGTTCTTCACACTCATTTTTCAAAATTCTCCATTTGCCTGACAACACAATGTGATTAAAAGTATAGAAATTAATTTGAAATTGTTAAATTATTTCTTGTGGCAATAAAAGAGGGAGGGGAAGTGGTTCAGATTTTTTTTGTAGTTTTCTTTGGTTTTATTTTTCAATATTCAATTATAGCAAAAGACCATTTTGTTTAACTTTTCTTAAAAAATGGTCTACATTGGTTTTATTATTTTTAACCAATTTTTAACCATGAAAGAGTATTTAGCTCATTTGGATGATGTCCTTCAAACACAAAAGAAAACCAGAAAACAACATTTGTATTCCTAGAAGCTGAAGTGTAATGTTCAATAATGCTGCTTCATACAGACATTTATTTATATATTAAATAATGACAGAAACACAGAAAAAACTTATCTATATATTGCAAATAGTGTCATTAAAGCATACATACATTTCTTTAACCATGGGAAATAATCTCACACTTGTTAAGTCACAGCTACTTCATTTTCACATCTCTCTAGGTACTCAAGAACACCAAATTATCAAAATGACTCCTCTCACATCACATACAACAGTTCCTGCCTCAGTGCTTCCAACTGGTAGGCATCTGCTCTTGGGTAACACAAGTAGGAAAGCCTGGCTAGCAGAGCAATACAGCATCTCTCAGAGGCTTTCTCCTGTTTTTCCAACTGTTTTTAGTCATTTCCATCTCCAATAGTCTTTTGAACTTGCTCTACAAACCTGCAATTACTGGTGACTCAATGATGTATCTTAATCACTACAGTTTTAAATATCCATTCACATCAAGATATTACCTCAATAATTAAAAAAAGAGAAGTGATTATAGAAAGAGGAAATGGCTACATGAAGAAAAAAATAAGGGCTCTTAAATTCATAGGTCATCTCATTACAGATTCTATTCAATTCACAATGAAGTAAACAGAAACCTTCTGAATAAATTCTCAGAAAAATGAACATTTTTTCCAAAAGGTACTCAAATATCTATGCATTTCTTTCCAAACAAGGTATTTAGATGAGAACACTTAATTACAGGGTGCTGCTCTTTCATTTCTATCTTAAATAACTTGCCATTTTGCATATATAAGGTAGCTTTTCTGTATAGTTTTGTATTGAATGTGTTGTTAAAGGTACAAAAACTACTAATGAGACTGCCTAGGACTGGAGAGTGAAGTTCTAGGAAGATTGATTTAGTCTTTCATCCACCTGACATGGCTAACCAGATCAGTAAGTCACTTTACTGTATGGTGGGGTTCCCCCCAGTTTCTCAGATGGAAACCTGAAATAAATATGCAAAAACTGCTTTGACTGTCAGAGCTTGCAAACACTAGCACTTCTGACGGGCATTGTGAATCACAGTTATTTTTTCTCCCAATGTCTACGAGGTCTGCCACCTGAACTGGCATAGTTTGTAAGTGCCATCAACTTCTCCTCAGGGCTTACAAGCTATACTTGCTCTTTCAGAAGAATCTGAAAGTGTTGTGAACCATAACTATGTTTCTGAGAGAACTTACAAGTTCTGCCATCTGTGCCTGCAGCGCTTTAGAGCATCATAATACAGATATGGAGATATTTTCATCATGGGGTTTACGATCTCAACCAGCTGCATCAGCAGAGATTGTTAGTGCTGTGAACCACAATCATTTATCTCTCAGCACAGATGTCTGCTTTACTTTTTCCACTCCTAATAGTCTAGATCTGCTTGACCCACTGTTATACATACATGTATGTTTTTACTGAAAAAGCGATAGCAAAAAACCTAAAATAATCTTTTAAAACAGATCTTTAATCACTGCAGATCTGTACAATCTCAAAATATTTACATAAATTGAATTATGCCCTTTCTAGATCAAGGATTTACTGCAAATACAATTACTGTGATAGCCTTTCTGTAGTTTGACAAAGCCCCAGCTTTTGCAGTTATTCAGGTTTTGAGTGCATTTCCTTTTGTAAATAGGCACTTCTCTCAACATTATTCTGGCATCTTCTGACTATCTCCAGTTTAGACAACACACAAAAAATGCCCTTACAAAGCAAATTCTTGCTCTCATTGAGGGAGTTTTGGCACTTGGCGACATATCACAAAACTCTCTACGCTGGCCCTGCAGCAAATCCAGATGGGTAAAAGGAGAGCTGTAGATGTAAGAGGGGAATACAGAAAGGAGCCTTTGCAAGCAACTTCTCCAGATGCTAACAGAGAGAAGCCAGTGTCATGCCAAGATCAACTGGCTGTCTGTCTACATGGGGAGAACACGGCGGGGGGATTGGGGGGTGGAGGAGTAGAAGACAGATTTTACTATTGATGTCTTTATATAGCTCTTACATTCCTATATACAAGTATGGGAAACAGAGCTAGCAAGACTACTAGTAAAAAGTCTGTAAGTTACCAATAAAGTTTGAAGCTTTGAAGTTCCTACAAGCAACATGGAGATTTGTTTGATACTTGTGATTTTGCAGACCTTGCTCCTGAGGCTGTCTGGATTCTGGATGTGTTGGTTGCTCACATCAGGGAAATCAAGGACCCCAAAGTTCTCAGCCAGGAGAATCAGCTATATGGTAATTTTGAAAAGCAACAAAATCTGTATTCAGCAAATCCTGGGCCTTCAGACCAACTGAAGCTTTCTTTCCCTCATAACATGGATTTTGGAAATCAATGAACAGAACTAATTTTGGAAATCTATTTGCTGGGTTGAAGTTAAGTATTTTGGAGTTCCATTACACATGTAGAGATTTTAAACATGAAAATACTCAAGTAAGATTTCAAGATTTAAAAATTTCATTCAAAAAGTCACATATAGATTATGCTGATGAAATTATGGAGCAAATACAAAGTTTCTATTTGAAGCAAGCCTTCTTTTTGGTCAAATGAGAATAAAAATCCATTGACTTTTTAGCAGTTGAGATGTAATTGCTAAATCACGGAAAGTATTAGAGCCTTGCGAGGTTATCTAGTGCTTATCAACTAATACCCATCTTGCCTTTTAAAAATTATTAGATTTGTTTCTATTGAAAACCTACATTTACTAATCATTATGCAGAAGACAAATGTTCAAATACCAATGCTTTATAACTCTTAGATGCTAATTCTACTACAGTCTTTACTTAGCAGTCAATGTGTTGATCCACATCCTCAGGAGCTTTCAAAAGTTCAGTCCTACTCCTTATTTGCTGTGTACAAATAAGATACTTGCCATTTTGTTCCTTTAGTGAATGTTTTTGCAATTCTTAGATCCTTATATACATATTTTCCACAAATGCTTCAAACCACTTCATTAATACTCCCCAAAGTCTATTTTTGTAGCACTGATGCTCTCTAAACCTATGTGCTCCAAAAGGTGTGAAGTCACTTTGAAAATCTGAATTCATGCTTGTTGATATTTTTGTGCTTTTCTACCACACATAGCAACCGAGCACACACAAAAAAGTTTATACGACCTTCAGAGGGAGGATTATATATATTATTTTCCTCAAACTAATATGAAATATTTTCCTTTTCTGAAACAGTGCACAGCTCTGGGAAAGACAAAAATCAAAACCAAAACAGAAATGGAACTGCATCTGTTTCTTGGAAGTAGGTCATATTTAAGCTGAGTTTAATCTTGGTATTTATATACAGAGAGATAGCACACTGGCAAAGAATCCACATAAACCTAGTCCTGGTCTCCACAATTAGACCATTACTAAAACAAATTATTTTAATGAATAACTGCATCTGCACTATACCATTGTTTGAAAACATGTAGTCAGATCTGCATATGAACTAAAGGGAAAATTGAAAATTACTAGAAAACTTAATTTGGTCCTAACTGACTATGTATTGGGCTACCCACATGATTTCCCTCTTTTTCCAAATACAAATATGAAAACATTCAGAGGGCTTATTGATCCCCAATACTTAACTGTTAGGTCATATGCCTAGCAAATGAAATATGATATAAAATATGCAAAATAATAGTACATTAGCCTAAACAACACTAATAAATTGCAAAGCTTAGCATGAAATTGAAAATCACTAATGGAGCACTGTGCAGTTTGTTGAAGCAATGAGCAGTCAAAGAATCATACATAATGTAACAGTACAATTGCTAACAGCAGGCTCATAGAAGACAATTTAAACTTATTTTTTTATGGACAAGAAGAATTGATCTTTGAAGCAGTTCCTAAGGAGATTCCACTTAGCCCGAACAGCATCTTGGGAGTGAGCTCTGGTCTATCCCTTGCATCAAATATATATTTATGAACTTCCAGAAAAGACTGATTTAAATTACACATGAGGTTATGGTTTACGAACTTAAACCAGAAGAGATAAAAGCACTAGACATGTGGAACTAATACCTGAAACTGGTATTGAATTTGAAGGTTATGACAGTCTTGCAGCTTCCACTGAAAGACAGATCATATGCAACTACTTCCACTTAAAATTCTCAGGAGTTAAAGTAAAGCTAAAACACAAAATATTAATAGCTTTCAAAATCAGAACATGCTATATCATGTTATATTTTCCTAAGGCCAGTTGCATAAAAAACAATTTATGTTTTAGTTGGTAACAAATGCATCAATTGCAAAAAATTCTCACGTTTGTGAAAATTCACAGGAAGTTCATAATACCATAAATTTTCTTTTAGAAGAATTTTCCCAATGAAGTGTTAATGTTGTCCTTCAATTAAATTACATAAACCCTTGTGGAATGATATGGTAGCATAATATTTGATGTATTTAAGTACACTAACATTAAGTAGTAAAAAGCCAACCATGTGAGGTCTCATATTACAAGATGTCATGCAAAAATAGTTTTCTCTCCTAAAAGGTACTATATTTGTAATATGCATCTGTTCACTTTCCTGTTATGTTTTAAAGCACCAACATTTTCCTTGAAGAGCATGACTTCCTCACAACCAATTTAAATTCAATAGTTTACACTCAGTTGTGTAGGCCCAAACTCTGGCCTCATTAGCATAAATATATTACTTACTGAATCTCAGAAATAATCTACAGAAAAGTGCATGTGTAAAATCAGAAGGTGGCACATGTGGGTCTTTTGTTTCTTAAAGTTTAAAACATTTAATGGTGTGGACTTTAACACAAGAAGTTTTGTGGTTGTCTCGCTACTAATTGTCTTTGACTTGGTTTAAGCCTAAATCCACAATTAATAGCAATAGGATGCCAAAGGGCAACAGTTCATATGCTTGCTAGCAAAATATATTGTATATAAACAACATACTGTAGGCTGCATATGATGAGATTTGAGGTATTGTTTAAAAATATAACAGACAAAACTGTATGTTAGAAATTGCATCTCCCTGAGGTGCCCACTGATGTAAGGTGGGCTGACTAAAGGAATGCAGGATCTTGACCATGGGACATTGTTACTTCCAGGTAGTACTCTGGATAGGGTGTTTTCGACTTGAAGAACCATAAAACAGTTGCAAATTTGTGTGAATACTCTTCTTAACATCCTAGAGGTACTCAGCTGGAGATTTAATGAACTCAAGTTCTACAGTACAACTTGGCAAGTAGCTTGTGACTTCAGGGAAGCAAATAGAGAACTACATTTTTGACATATTAAAGACTTAGGTCTAAGGGGCCGCCCTAACCCTAAACCATGACAGACATAGTCTCCATTTCAAATTTCTCTACAGTAATCTCTTCACAATAATTTGTGCAAAGGTGTTTCTCTATACTGTTGGTATTACAAAAATGAGATACAAAATGTGCAGCTTACACTCGTGGGCATGAAATACAGATAAAATACCTAAACAACCTATACATCAAAAAATGTGGCAATAATTTAACAGATATCATACAATTTTAGTGTTTGCTTCGTTCATCTCTGACCAACCTACCTGTCGAAATACAGATTTTTTTTTATTTTTGTCTAACTGTAAGCAGCATTCATGGTCCTCAAACTGCACAGTAACAGAATTATACTGTCAGAGAAGTATTATTAATCTACTCAGCAACAGTAATGCTATTTTTTAACCTGCCCAATTCTTATTTTTAGCTGTTCAAATTCTTTTCACAACCTAAGCGTCTTTTCTTTCTACAGTGTCCATTTCTGCCTGGGTGTCAGCAAAGCACAATTTCCTAGGTTTCGCATCAAACAGCTATGAATTAAAGTATCCCTTTTCTGTAGTGTTCTACTCTGATGCTAGTATTCAGTTCATCCTCTGGGATGAGCTTCCTATCATACTGTGCAATAATACAAGTGTAACAAGAATGCCAACATTTTCAGAAGAGTCTACATCAGAAACTGGCACCCTAATGGATATCTGAATTAAAAGAAACTCCCCCTAGACCTGTGAAAAATAAAGTATTCCCTATTCTACTCAAATACATGAAAATGTGAGCACCAACACTAAGACTGGAATATAGCAGTAGTCCTGGCATGTAAAGTATTAATTGCTTTACCCTGAGCAATCCTACTTGTGTCCACTAAGAATAGACTAATGGAAGAGGAATGAGTTAGTAATCATAACCTGACATGGTTGCTGTTATCCTTTGCTTTTCCTTCCAATGATTTGTGAAGGACGAAAAGTGACAACCAGAAGGGCTCAGAAAGTAGTTTGACTTAGCTGCTTTACTCAGGAAGACCAGAGACCCTCCAGAAGCACTGCTGAGGCCACCACCTGTGTGTGTGTTATCACTCTTCATGAAGTATTGAGATTCTGCACTTGAACTGGACCAGCAGTGCAAACCTTGGTATTTAGGAACCTTGATGTATATTTACTTTCTGAATATTCTGATTTGATTCTGAGTTAAGTAAAATATAAAGGAGGCAGGCTAAACTAGAGATAATCTAGCTTTTTCTAACTCATTGCTGCTCCTTCCCACAACTTTACAAGTATAGGCAATATGTATATCATTATTAGACCAACTTTAAGATACCATGTTGGAAACAGTTATTCTTAAATGCCAAGTGAAAATATACCTAAACAGGGACCATGCCTTGCCTTCAAAAGTGCATGGGAATTCATCCAGTTCAACAGCATTTAAAAAGGCATCAGTTACTTCCAAGTGCTGAGCAAAAGTAAAACTGATCCAACAGTTTGCTACAGATGTCTGCATTCTCAGTATCTCACTTGAGAGGAACGATTTCATGGGAAAAGCATGCTTACTAGACCCTGTACTTAGTTATCCTAAGGTATACATCAAAAACCACAGTAAGATCATATATGCATTACTTTGCATTTTCTGTACTTTCTAGTACAGTTTCATGGCCCACTGAAAATATTCAATACCAGTGACTAAATATGAAATTTTGCTATTTAGTCATCTCTAATTTTGTCACTTCGTTCTTTTCTGCAGTATGTTTTCCACATAAAGACATGAGACATCAATACTTACTGGTTTGGGATAGATCTGAATATCTGATAATGGAACAAATCTAACAAGTACATTAGTAAAAAGAATCTATGAAAAAAAAATTGAATTTAAGTATAGAACTCAATTTGTTCTTTAGGGACAATGGGCATCCTGAGGCTATTTGAATTGTTAGTTTCTTTCTGTCTGTCCCTCTCCCCCTGTTTGATCAAAATCATGAGGGTGCACCAATAAAAAGGTTTGCTAACATGAAAAACATCTCGCTCCTGAGCATCTACTTTGTTTATTCACTCTGTAATGGTGCTATATAACCCTGATATGGTGATCTAATCCCCTCATTAATGAAAGGGAGATCCCTAAATTGGCATCACGTTATATATATATATACACACACAAGTTGCTCTGCTGTAGCACAGAGTAGTACAATAGTAATTCTTATTTCACATAAAATATGCAACTACAATAAATGTGATACATTATTTTATACTCAGAACCTCTCTTGACCATTGGGAAAGCTCTGAAGATCATACTTATAAAAATATTATCCTTTTGAGAACTCTGAATATATTTACTCAGTAAACCCAAACGTAGGGTGATTAAGTATGACAAACCATACTTCAAGCAGATTTTTTTTCTTTTTGCAACCTATTTAGTTCCTGTGAAAGGCACCAAGTGGACAGTCCTCAAACCCCAAACCTTGTATTGTTCACATTAGAAAAAAGCTACTCCAATTTCCCACCAGCGTATATAATTGCTGCCATTGAACTACTATTTGTGATGGTAAGACAACAGTATAGACTGGATAGCCCATTCAGTGCACACTGTTTCTACCAATAGTACAAACTAGAGTGCCAATTGTGGCATTACTATTGTGGATATAACAACCTGTCAATTAGGAAGTGAATTAACCAGTTCACTGCACAAGCATTACCTAAACTCTCAGTGCTTGCTAAGCTGAACTATTTCCAAACTGGCAAATCAGAGGTGACTTGTCTTGTTTCTAGAGCTGTGTGCCACACAATTATCCCAAATTTGTTCATTTGGCCATTCCTTTGTACTTTACTGAAGCATTAAAACAGAATATATTCAGATCTTGTTACTCCTTTTACCATTTCATTGGTATGACTCTGATGGCTGCAGGTAATGAACAAACACAATACACAATAAGCACAACAATCAAGGCATTGCTTTTCTTCACTAAATAACCTTAGCAATGGATTATTAAGCTACAAATTTCAGCTGGTTATAAGATGTACTGAACATGTTTGAAAATAGTATCTTCAAACTTATAACAGGCAACCTGAACTGATTGTTTTGGTCAAAGTAAGCTACTTCTAATGACCATCCTTAGAGTAATTTCTCAATGGTACGCTGAAGCCACATTATTACCATAATTTCTGTAATCACCATGACAGTAACAAATCATGCTAAAACCTAATGTGTGAAATTCAGCCCCTAGCAACTGTAAATATGTCCAGTGATGAAGACAATGAAAGGTCATTATACTGCGTACAACTTAATTCAGAGAAACCTAGCAAGGATGTTGTATTCAGATCATACAGAGATGGAGGATCTGAATTGTCTATATACTGGCTTTGGTGATTTCACGAAGAAAGAATAATCACAGTAAAGTCTCATACCAGATGCTCACTAGGTCTGAAGTTACTATATGAAAAAAAGCTTTTTTTTTTACTTGCAATCATGCTACTGAACTCATTCTTGTAAGCAAAAGTGAAATTACAGTTTGCTAAATTAATCCAGTATGACAAGTGCACATGTTTATATGTAAATTGAATCCACTTGATCCTCATACACAATCACAACAGTTATTTCATTAAAATATCAGCAGTTCAAATTGGAAAAAAGTAAAAACGCAAACTCTGAAGGTAGTGGGCAAGAGTTTCAGTTTTAAAATGATGATCTGCACTGGAAGCAATTTTGCATTTGGTTCCAAATAAAGCCAAAGAATATAAAGAAGAATAAACAATACAGAAGAAGAGTTAGAATTCTAAGCCCAATGTAACTTCCAGGAGTAGCTATAAATCCATAGAGAATGCTCAATCTGTTTATTTTACTGTTATTTTTTCCTTCCTTCAGGAGAGACATGGCAATAGATAGAATATTTTATTAAACACAAAATAGAACAGAATGTTTTATTAACATAAAATACTAAAAACCAGAATGTGCTTCAAAGTATAAATTACTAGATCCTCTTGTTCATAACACCTATAGTCAAAGGCATACACCTATTTGTCAACGGCATCATACTGAAGAGCTTAACTATGACTTCAGGAGATGTTGGAGAGTCAAGGCAAACAAAAGTTTTTGAAGCCAGCCAAGGTTCAGCATGAACAGAACTGTAGTGGGATTATGGATGCATCAAGACCCAAGCTTATTCCTCCAGTAGTTGGAAGTCTCTGCACCTTGCTCTTAGAGCCAAAGCTACCTGTGCTGATCTTGTAGGCAGCATATTTACCTCCCCATGATGTTGTGTCTGAACTTAATATGCTTTGCTTATCCTGAACCAGATGTGCAAGGAAACAACTCTGTGTCTCTCATATGGTCAATCTGGCACTTGAATAAATAACTGGGAGTTGACTGAACTTCAGTGTCAAAGATAAGAACACTAAACAGATATAAACAAGAAGCTAGTGAAGCATACAAAAATAAAGTGATAGAAAGAAGCAAGATAAACTACTGACAGAAGCAGCATTATGTGCAGATTGGAGGTTAACCAATGGAATTTTGAAATGTTTCAGTACCACACAAAACATGTTACAAAGCTTGTAAAGAATGAAGGCTGAATTAATATTTGCATAAAAACATATAGCAGAAAAATTGTACAAATACTGCAGTTCTGGCTGCATTTTTGGGGGGCAATAATTTACTTTTAAGCAAAATAATGATGAGTTTGAGTATAAAGCAATAGTCCTGGAGTCCACTGTCCACTGTCAATGGCCTAATCATTCAACTGGTTGAACTGAAAGAAATTATGTCTCCTACACTGGGATACACTACCATGCTGATCAATCTAGTGAAGGTAATTATGACCTCTTACAATTGGATGTAATGCTGTAAAAGCAATTGCTCTATCATCCAGGATTCAACAGTAAACTAAACACTTTTAAAAAATGTCTTTTCCTTGTAAACCATGTCTTTTTCAACCCTGACAAAATTAAAACATAGTAAAATGTGTTCTTTCCATTCTATAGAAGAGTTAGTATACAGGCCTGTATGCATTTCATCATCCAAGAAAAAGAAATTTTATCATGTGGTTGCATTTCTCTTTCATATTTTGCTTCATATTATGTTTGAGAGTTCTCAAAATCTGAGTAAGGACTATCCCAAATACCATGGAAATAACTAGACAGAAGTACTGAAAACTTGTGCTTAGGACCTGCTCCCAGCGTCATCTGATATCAAATCTCAGATTCTATTGTTAAAAATAAATAAAATACAAAAAAAAAAGACAAAAAAGTCCTCACTGTGGAAACTGAAAAAACACAAAAAGATAAAAAAATCCCTTGAGAAGAAAATCCAGGAAATTTAACTGAAGCAAATGGAAGTCATGCTGGAGGACTGAATACAGCTCTTACTGTAACTTTTACTCACATGCTTAAATACCTTGCTGTGTTACCCTCACTATAATTTGCAGCAGAAAACATCTCATTTGTCTTAAAGACTAGACTTTTACACACATTAACACCCCCTTTAAAAAGGGTGTCTGCTGATCCTGCAGTAGGTGACAGCCCTGTTCAGCTTTGCAGTTATCGCAGTGCTACAAATTCCACTACAGATTACAAACCCTGCACTTAAAATAAGTTGGTGCTGAATCCTCTTCCTGGATATTCACTTGATTATACATGAACATACATCTTCAAAACCACATATGAACTGAGGCAAAGAGGGTTGTGATGATAATCCCCAACCTACAAATTTGAAGTAGAAAGATTCTTCCATATCAAACATGAGAAAGCCATAGCAGAGGGTTCCATCAAAAGTCTCAGCAGATTTCAGAGAGGATTCACTGGGAGGTGGAAGAAGTTTACATGAAAGAGAAACTAAAGGTAGAACAAGTCAAATCTTTTGAGTATGGGGAGGAAAGGAGTAATTACCATCTTCAAACCCTTAAACACTTTTCCTGGTTTCTCCACTACCTTTGATAAAATGAATGCTGTAATCAAGAAATAATTGCCATTGACAGTTGCTCAACTACTTATTCTATCTTGCTCTTTTTCTGTCTGGCAGCTTAATTTTTACCATTGTCAGCTCTAATACTGAGTAGTAATTAGCAAAATTCATTTTGATCTGACCTCTAATAAGGGAGAATGTAACCAATTCTCCTCACTAGCAGGGAAGATGGACTCAACAGATAAGCTGGTGAAGTGTTTGCCAGTACTAGAATGGCCACTGCATTTCTACTTATCTCCATAAATTTGGAATTATTTTAATGACATGAGCAGAGAGATTAGGTCAGTTGTAGGTTAAATTTTTTTTGCAAATTAGAGGGAATTCAGAGTAGGAAAAAATATTCAAGCACTGGAGATTGAAATCTAATTGCATACTTAAAGTTTAACTAAAGGCTAATTGTAACTTAACACTAATGCAGCTACCCAGAGGGGTGTTAGTCCAGTCTTCCATGATACATATCTTAAAGATTATCACATATAAGGATAGATAAGAAAAAGAATAGTAAACACTGCAGCCTCAATATCTGTGTGGACTGAGAAGTGGCTGAAGGAGCAAGCAAGGTGGTGACTTTCTCCACCTCTAGTGCACAAATTAGTGTCAAGACACTAGTACAAGGGGAGTATATCATTGGGTTCTGTGTTGTACAGGCCATAATACCTTGGGAATTCCAGAAAAAACAGTAGCTTAGGAAAAAGAAGCAAGACGCCTCTCATGATGATTCCATTTCTTTTTGATCCCTATATAAACTCCTTGAAGACAGACATGTTTAAATGGAAGGAATTTTAGAGGAGATAAAGCAAAAGGCTACAAAACGGAATTGACTAAATGCTACAGAAAAGTAAAACATTAAGGACATTCTCTGACTGTTGCTTAGGTGGACAGTAGCACCCCATCCTACCTTCACT
The DNA here is from genome assembly GCA_024611175.1 of Megaceryle torquata. Lineage (NCBI taxonomy): Eukaryota > Metazoa > Chordata > Aves > Coraciiformes > Cerylidae > Megaceryle > Megaceryle torquata. The sequence goes on from JANIJG010021178.1 coordinate 97,959, forward strand.
AGAGTCAGTGAGGCCAGTTGCAGAATAGGGTATTACACTACATTGACTAAGAAGGGTTTTTTTCCAGTAAGATTATGCTACATTACCTGAGACATTTAGTAATTACACATTGAAGGCACATTATGGAATTTAGCTATCACAGAAAGAAGACAATACAAGACAACTTTTCTATCATGAATTATCATGTGTAATGCAAAGCTTCAGATGCCAAGTGCACTACATGTAAATATCAGCAGCTCAAGCTAATAGATTTATGAAGAACAATTAAACTAACCGGTAGCTAATTATATTGCCACATTTTGGGAGGTATTGCATACCCCACAATGAAAAAGGATATTAAACAACTTCAACTAACAAGAAGTAGCTAAAAAGAGCCCCTTATTTTCTTGGGTGCTTTATGCTGTTAACTATCAAATGGTATGTACTAATTAAGTATATCTGATGACTACTGACTATCCATTTTCTTTCTATAAGCAGAAGCTTTGATCAAAACAGAGCTAAGAACAAGCATAAGGTTTATTTTATAATACGGATCCTCTCTTTTGGATTCTCATTTGTGGAATACAGCACAGATTATGTAATCCAATTATGTTTATAGTCATTGTAACAAACTTTTGTGCTAAGGTTCACAGAATCATTCAGGTTGGAAGAGACCCTTGATATCATCAAGTCCAACCATTAACCCTGCTCTACAAAGTTCACCCGAAAACGATGTCCCTCAAAACCACATCTAAACAACCCTTAAACACATCCAGGGATGGTGACTCAACCACCTCCCTGGGCAGCCTATTCCAGTGTC